>CAUYRT010052976.1:0-179817 GCA_963574885.1 Lepilemur ruficaudatus
TGCCTGTAGTCCCAGCTACTTGGGAGGCTGAGGCAGAAGGATCACTTGAGCCCAGGAGTTTGAGGTTGCTGTGAGCTAGGCTAACGCCACGGCACTCTAGCCCGGGCAACAAAGTGAGACTCTGTCTCAAAAAAAAAAAAAGAAAAAGAATTAACATATGAATTCAGTAAAGTTACAGGATATAAAATCAACATAAAAAATCAGTTGTGTTTCTATACACTAACTACCTGAAAAGGAAATTAGGAAAACAATTCCATTTACAATACCAACAAAAAAGAATATTTAGGAATAAACTTAAGTAAGGAGATGAAAGACTTATACTGGAAACTACAAAATACTGATAAAAGAAATTAAGGAATACACAAAAAATGGAAAGATATCTTGTGTTCATGGATTGAAAGACTTAATATTGTTAAAATATTCATAACCAACCAAAGCAATCCACAGATTCAATGAATGCAATCCCTATCAAAATCTCAATGGCATTTTTTTTCACAGAAATAGAAAAAACAATTCTACAATTCATACAGAGCCACAAAAGACCACAAATAGCCAAATCAATCTTGAGAAACAAACAAAGCTGGAGGCATCATACTTCCTGCTTTCAAACTGTATCACAACACTACAGCAATCAAAATAGTGGCATAAGACAGACGTGGACCAGAACAGAGAGCCCAGAAATAAATCCATGCATATATAGTCAACCAATCTTTGCATAAACACCCTTTGATAAGGGTGCCAAGATTACACAATGGGGAAAGGATAGGCTCTTCAACAAATTGTTCTCAGAAAACTGGATGTCCAATACGAAAGAATGAAATTGGACCACAAAGAGCTTAAACCATACACAAAAATCAACTCAAAGTGGATTAAAGATATAAACATAAGAACTGAAATTGTAAAACTCCAAGAAGAAAACAGGGGGAGAGCTTCATGATATCAGTCTTAGCAGTAACTTCATGAACATAACACCAAGGACACAAGGAACAAAAACAAAAACAAACAAGTGGGACTACATCAAACTAAAAACCTTCTAGATAGCAAGGAAGCAATACACAGAATGAAAAGGCCTCTTACAGAATAGGAGAAAATATCTGCAAACCTGATAAAGGGTGAATTTCCAAAAGATATAAGAAACTCCTACAACACAATTGCAAAAATAAAAATAGCCAAATTTTTTAAAATGTAGCTTGAATAGACATTTTTCAAAAAAGACATATAAATGGCCAACAGGTATATGAAAAAAGATGCTCAAAATCCACTTGTCATCAGAGAAATGCAAATCCAAACCACAATGAGACATCACCTCACACCTGTCAGGAGGGTTATCATCAAAAACACAAAGACAAGTGTTGACAAGGATGTGGAGAAACTGGAACATTTGCACACTGTTGGTGGGATTGCAAAATGGTGCAGCGGCTACGGAAAACAGTATGGAAGTTGCTCAAAAATTAAAAATGGAACTACTATGTGATCCAGCAATCCCACTTCCGCGTATTTAACCAAAAGAATTGAAGTAAGGATCTCAAAGAGATATTAATTAGTATTCACTGCAGCACTATTCACTATAGCCAAAACGTATAAACAATTTAAATGTCCCTCAACAGATGAATGGATAAAGTATGGTATGCATACAATGAGACATTATTCAGCCTTAAAAAAGAAGGAAATCCTGCAATATATGACAACATGGATGAACTGCTAAGTGAAATAAGCCAGTCACAGAAAGACAGATACTGCAGGATTCCACTTATATGAGGTACCTAAAACAGTTGAATTCACAGAATCAAAGAGTAGAATGGTGGTTTTCAGAGGCTCAGTATAGGAAAAATAGGAAGTTACAAATCAATAGGCATAAAGTTTCTGTTAGGCAAGAGAAATAAGCTATAGAGATCTGCTATACAACATTGTACCTATTGTCAATGATAATGTATTACACACTTAAAAATTCAAGAGGACAGATTTCATGTTAAATATTGTTACCACAATAAAGTAAATTTTTTTAAAAAAGAGCAAAGGGCATTGGGGTGGGCAGGGAGTGAATAAGGGAATCAAGGAGCAAAATGCAAGCCAGTGTGGCTGACACAGAACAATTGATAGAGCGGTACGAAGGAGGCGAGGAGGTAAACGGAGTCCTCATCAGTCAGGGAGGGCCTCATGGGCCAAGATTGGATTGTATTCTAAAGTATGGTAGAAAGCCATAAAGGGAAGTGACATCCTCTGATTCATATTTTTATGTCTGGAGAATCCAGTGAAAGCAGTAAGACCAATTTGAGGTCTCCAACAGGACTTTCACAGTAAGAGAATGGTGGCCTGGTGATGGGCAGAAGTAGTGACCATGCAGGAAAGCAGACCATTCTGACACTTATTTTTGAGTCAACTTGCTAATGAACTGTGCATGTGACTATGGGGATGAGGATAGAGGCAAAGGAAGAAAGAAATCATGAATGAGCTCTGGGATTTTTGCTTGAACAACACAGTGGACAGTGGTGAGGAGACAGAGGGAGAAACAGATTGAAGAATTTTATGTTGGCCATGGTGAGTTTGAGATGCTGGTTAGATATACAAATGAACGTAAGAAGGCAGTTGAGCTTAGAAGCCTTTTGTTCCTCACTGTGGTCAGTGTTGGATTCAATCAACTGGGAAGTGAGTCTTGAGAAGAGGAGGGGTCCAGAGACAGTCTGGCTCCTCATTTAGAAAGTTACAGTAATGATTCCTGTCTGGTCTACCTTGTAGAGTCTTCACCAATTCAATGAGGTGAGGGCAGAGCTCTGTTCCAATGTCAGGGATTGGCAGTCAGTTGCAAACAACATCCATCTTTTCCTTCTTTCCAGAGGTAAGGTGGCTAATGAGGAATTTCCAATGTGGGAAAGCCCTCCAGTGAGACTGGAAAGGGTGCTGGACATGTTCACCTCCCAGACAGGCTGGTTTCCCCAAGTCTTAGCCTCATTTCCATAATCCTGGGACAAATGAAAATGAGCTGGTCTTCTTCCTCATTCTTCCCATTGTTTTTATGTCACCCATCACCACAGCATCAAAATATGCAGCATTGAAGAGCCCATCATGTTGCTGAGATGTTCAGGAAGCCATTGGGCAGTTGGCCCGAGGAGTGTGAGTAATGCCAGTGCTCTCTATTCTCAAACTATATAGGCACATTCTTCTCATGAAGAATTTAACATATGGAAGATTTCACTTTGTAATTGCCAGATGTTCTTCTGTTACCCATGAGGAAAATAAATTCTTTTCATTTTCTTTTTTGTACATTTAACACACACTAGTGTGCGTGTGTGCACGCACACACACACACAGACATATACACACACCTATCCTCCTATTTGGCTGCAAAGCAGAAAACATTTTTTCAGTGAATTTCATCTTTCCCCTCCCTTTGAATGCAGACCAGGCATGGAAAATTTCCAGTCAAAGGAATAATCTCTCCCAAGGCTGTGATGCAAATAAGAATGGGGTGGTGACGATGTCCACCTGGATGCAAAGCTGAATACCCATCACTGTCACCCACAGGGCAAACACTGGCTTGGGAGGTCAGCCACCTGCATTTCATCCACACCTCCACAACTTGTCTGGCCTTTCAACTGCCTCCATCTTCATTTCCAATGAAGAGGATGAAAGCATTCATTCCTTCCCCAGGGGTGTTGTGGAAAGAGTGTGAGAATCCACAGTGTGTGGCTGTATGGTCTGAGTCACTCTAAGATGGAAAATGTAAGAATGGAAGTATAGAATTATGAAATACTTGCTTAAGGAAAGAGTCTTCTTTGATCTCTCATTTGATGAATAAATAAATCAGTATTATTCATGCAATAACAACAAGTGTTTCCTATTCCCTCAAAAACACTATACACACCTACATTGCATGTATCTATGTACATCTATTTTCATAGACACACACACATACTTCTATGTAATTATACACAAGGAGGCTGCAGGTTGCATGTATATTAAACACTCTACAAATTTTCATAGAACTCCTACTCTGTGCCAAGGTCTATGCTAAGTACTAAGGATTCAAAAATGAATAATGCACAAAATAGCTTTCCTGTGGAAATTACTGTCTAGCAGTGGATACAGACTTCTAGACAATGTCAACCTGCTTATCAGATACAACAGGCATTTTTT
This sequence comes from Lepilemur ruficaudatus, assembly GCA_963574885.1. NCBI lineage: Eukaryota > Metazoa > Chordata > Mammalia > Primates > Lepilemuridae > Lepilemur > Lepilemur ruficaudatus. Next base: position 4,135 of record CAUYRT010052976.1, read on the forward strand.
TCTGATTTGGAGAATGTTCAGAGGAGGGACAGAGCAACGCTATCTGGCAGAAGGTGTGGTAGGCTGGATAATGGTCCCCAAAGATGGCCATGTCCTAACCCCCAAAGCCTGTGGGTACATTACCTTACATGGAAAAAGAGACTTTGCAAATGCGATTAAATTAAGGACCCTGATATGGGGAGATTATCCTGGATTATCCAAGTGGACCCAGTGTAATCACAGTGGTCCTTAGAAGACGAAGGCAGGAGGAATTGAGTCAGAAAATGGAGATATGACACTGGAAGTCGGGGTTGGAGTGATGTGTTGGAAGATGGAGGAAGAGGCTACAAACCGAGGAATACAGGTGGCCTCTAGAAGCTGGAAAAGGTGAGCAAGCAATTCTCCCCTAGACCTTCCAAAAGGAGGCCCTTCCAACACCTTAAGGTTACAACTCAACCTCCAAAACTGGAAGAGAATAAAATTGTGTGTTTTAAGCCACTAAACGTTTGGTAATTTGCTATAGCAGCAATAGGAAACTAATATAGAAGTTTAGGAAAAGATTACTAGAAGAGATCAGATTAGGTTTTGAAAACTAAGTAGTATGTTTCAGGAGGCCAACATGTGCAACAGGTGGGACACCCAGGGAGGAGAATCACCCAAGCAATGGATAGAACTGTGAGAGCACACACATTACAGAGGCTTTGCTTTCACTTGTATTTTACTCTGATGGTAGGGGGCAGTGGAGAGGAGGAGGAGGCGATACTAAGTGGACTACGGAAGGCCTTGAATGGGGAGTATCAGTTATGGCCACAATAATGCTACGTAACAAACCACACCAAAACTCATGGCTTCAAACATCAACCTTTACTACGTCTCACAAACCAGTGGGTAGCTGGGTGGTTCCGCTGATCTCAGCAGACTCGGCTGGTTTAGCGCAACTTGCACAAGTGCTTGCAGTCAGGAGCAGATCAGTCTAGGCTAGCCACAGCTGGGAGGCCTGTAGCCATCTTCCACGAGTCTCTTATATCCTTCCAAAGGGCTAGCCTTTGTTTGTTCTCCTGGTGGTAGCAGAGATGGAAAGAGTAGATGCAGAAATTCAAAAGTGTTTTTTCAATCTTCTGCTTGCATAAAGTTTGCTACTCTCCCATTGGCAAAAGCAAGTCACATGGTGTATTAGTTTGCTAGGGCTACCAGAACAAAGAACCACAGACTGTGGCTTAAAGAACAGAAATTTATTATCTCACAGTTCTGGAGGGTAGAAGTCCCACACAAGATGTTGGCAGGATTGGTCTCTTCTGAGGCATCTGTCCATGGTTTGTAGAAGGCTGTCTTCTCCCTTGTCTTCACATGATCTTCCCATTGTACCTGTGTCTTAATTTCCTCTTCTTATAAGGATACCAGTCAGATTGGAATAGGGCCCACCCTAATGATGTCATTTGAACTTAATTACCTTCTAAGGTACCAGGGGTTATGACTTCAACATACAAATTTTGGGTGGGACACAATTCAGCCCATAGCACACAGCCAAGTTCAGAGTCATGGTGGGAGAGGAGGGCCAAAGGCATGGATCCTCAAAGGCATGAAAATTTGAGACCAGTAATGCAATCAATCCACTACAAGAGGAAATAATATTTTTATTTAGATTCATTAAATGATGGGAAGTCTGTAGATTTTTAACTAGCGAGTATAATGATGAAAAATGCATTTAGAGAAATTATAGTTCCAAATATATTTCTTGCTACAAAGAACATTGATTTAAAGAATATTAATAAGAGTGGATTCTATAATAAATGACATGGCTCTTATCCAACATACTGATTTTAGTAATCTATTGCAAAGTAGTCCAAAATTTAGTGGCTAAAACCACCAATTTATTAGATTTCACAATTTTGTGGGTCAAGAACTTGAACTACACTAAGCTAGGCACCAGAGAGTTCTCCAAGAGAGAACTTGCAGTCTTTTTTATTTGAGGATGGGGTCTTACTATGTTGCCCAGTCTGGAGTACAGTGGCTATTCACAGGTGCAATCATAGTGCACTATAGCCTCAAATTCACAGGCTCAAGCAATCCTTCCACCTCAGCCTTCCAAGGAGCTGGAACTACAGATGTGCACCACCACACCCAGCTCAACTTGCAGTCTTTAAAGGACTGGACCCAGAAACTGGCACAGAGTTACTTGGACTGCATTCTAGGGGTCAAAGCAGACACAGCAAGATCAATATATTCATATCTAAAATCCATGCTTCCTTGGGAAAACAGGATGTGAGTAGCTGAATTTACATCTTACCCTTTCTTCACATGTTTGAGAAGGGCTTTGCAAGAACATGAGCAACATTTTAAAGCTAGTTGGTAATTTTCCAACAAGAACAGTACCTGGTCTGGAAGGCAGTTTTGGTAGCCCATTCTCAGTCCTAAAGTAGATTCACATTCTGGAGAACTAAACCAAGAAGCCTATGCATTGCATCCCGACCCAGGGTCTCCAAGCACAGGTTTCTGTGGTTTTAAATGCTACCAGCAGCAGCGGGCTCCAGACCTTCTTGCCGGTGAAAAGAATGAAAGGGAACTGACCTTCTGGCCCTACCCTCTTGGTGCTGTCATTCTACTCTCCTCTCCAAAAAAGGAGGGACACAGAAGAGCATTGTGCCAGCCACTCCAGGCAGTGTGTCACCTGCCCCACAGTGAGTCTGTGGGTGGGTGTGGCCTAGCTCCTGGGAAGGCTTCCTCTCTCCTCCGTCCTCCCCCAGCACTGCCCTTGCCTCTCAGAGACACTCGCTTCCTCAGAACTTCCCTGTTCATGGGAGAAAGGCGGTTAATCTTCCTGATATACACATGAGAATTTGCATCTTAGGTTGGGTCCCCTGGAAGCTGACCCAGAGACAAGGATTCAGGTGCTGGAATGTAAATTTGGGAGGTGATGCCAGGAAGCACCAGTAGTAGAGTGGGGAGTGAGACAAGAAGGGAAGGAAGCCCAGAGGATGTGGCAGTGAGCAGACTGCCGTCGTGGGCAACTGGGGCTTGCTCTTGCTGGGGACCTCTGGGGAGGCTTCAGAACACAGCACAGAGCTGTCCATCCAAGGGGTGGGCAAGGGGACCTTGCCTTGCAGCCTCCATCCAACACGGCTGAGGACTGTTCCCAGAGCACCGACTCTCTGCACATTGGCCTGCCATGCATGGACACAGCAGCTAGAGAAAACTCAGGCAGAGAGTCACAGATGCTGGCAGGAGAAGCTGCCAGTATATGCAGGGCAGGAACATCAAGTATCGGGAGATACAGGTGGGGAATCAACAGCGTCTGCTAGAAACTCTTATCAGGGAACCACATTGGACCTCACATCACGGCAGTTTGTACCAATTACACTACTGAGATATTTGTATCAAATCAGAAAAACGTCAAATTTTGAATGTAGTATGTGTCCTCAGCAAAATAAAATATAATGCAATAAAATAAGTATCTGAACAGCATAGAAATGTGCACAATCAAAAATAAAAGTGACTCTCATCTCTGTGTTCCTCTACCACACTCCACAGAGGTATCCATTCTCTCAACTGTTTCTGTTTTAATGGTTGGTTAAAATCATCCCTCTAAATAACATACATACTTAAGACAGGAGGTCCCATTATCCAAGAACAATTGGCATTGGAAAAAAGCCTCTTAAAGCAAATCCATTTAAAAATGAGATCAAAATTTCTTAGTTTCAGAGATCAAAATTTCACAGTAAATGGTGATTAGGAGATTATCTTGAAAACTGAAACTCAAATTATAAAAATAAATGTATTTTTATTCAATAAAACTTAGATTATAATGGCAATTATGCATTAATTCTTAGAAAGAGTAAAGAATAAATCAAGCATTTAAAGGCGGGAGACTCATTTTCAGACAAAATTGTGCAATAGAAGGAGACAAAGAGGAAAGAGGGGACTGACACTCTCACATGCCGAGTGCCATGCCTACGTATGTTACGCCCTGTCATCCTCACATAACACAATTAAGTATTTATTGGTGTTCCCATTTTACAAATAATAAAACTGAAGCTCAAATAAGTCAGGCAAATTCTCCAGGTCATTTAGCTTGTAAGTAGTAAAACCAAGATTTGAACCCAGGCAACTTGAGTAAGCAAGAGCATTTCTGGGGACAGAAGTGGGGACGAAGGTGTTATGGGCTGAATTGTGTTCTCTTCCCAAATTTCACATATGAAGCCCTCACATACACATCTACACACCCATACCTCAGAACGTGCCTGTATTTGGAGATAAGGCCTTTAAAGAGGTAATTTAGGCAACATGAGGTCATACGGTTGGGCCCAAATACAATCTCACTGGTGTCCTTATAAGAAGAGGAAGTTTGAACACACAGACATCAAGTTGCACAGGCACAGAGAAAGGTCGTGTAAGGTCAAGAAGGTAGCGTCTGTAAACAAGGAAGAGAGCCCTCATCAGAAACTGAATTTGCCACCACCTTGGTCTTGGACTTCCAGCCTCCAGTACTCTAGGAAAACTAATTTCTGTTGTTTAAGCCACCCAGTCTGTGGTACTGTGTCATGGCAGCCATTTCAAACTAATACAGAGGAGAAATGGACAACGAAAGGAGGCAGAGAAGGGAAGGAAAAATAAAGGAAAAAGAGGAGGAGAGGTGAGAAGAAAAATACTCATTCCTGATTTCCCTTGGGATTTAGGGAGGAGCTTGCAAATTACGAAACAGTGAAAGGAATAGAACAGTGAACAAAACTTTGAGGAAATTTGTTTAACCATTGCCAGGGATGCCTGTAGAATGAGCTGTGCATAGACATGAGCTCTACACACACACCGGAATCCTTCCGGGGCATCGGCTGACATCCAACAAGAAACAACCTTTGAGTTACGGGTTCCTGAATTCTTAACAAGGCATGTTGCCCCAAAAGGGAGGCATCCAAAGGAAATCATACTAGGTTCCTACTAAACAGTTGGATTCCATTTTTTAAAAGGATTTCCAAATTAGTCACAGGGGAATGCTTCAGTTATGCATGTTTTTCTTAACCTTGGAGTCCTATTTTTTCCACCCTCACTGCTTCTAGTTCTGCCTTCAAAGGGACAGAGAGGTGAACTAAATGGGAGACAAGCTCCTTTGTCTCCATCAGAAGCGATTCCATAAGCAGGGAGCAGCACTCCCCCAGCAAGCCTGTCAACCGCTCAGTGTTCACCGTTTTCCACCCGATAAAGGCATGTCAGCTGGGGAGGGGTCTCTGCTGGGGGCAGAGGCACCTGACAAGGTGTGTTTACAGCAGATGCTCAGATCTTGTTTTAACATCATCTGATCATTAGAGGAAGCAGAACTTGAAAGAGATTCTGTCCAAGGATGCAAAGAACTGAGAACCTCATACTAGCAGCTGAGAAAGCAATGTTTTTAAAGATGGAAAATAAATCTGTCTGGTGTCAAAGAAACTTGAAAAAATTACAAAAGTTAGAAAAAAAAGAAATAAAAGATAAAGATGGAATAAATTCGTGACCACAGAGGAGTGTTAGTGCTCAGGAAGGGTGGATTTTTTTAACCTTGCATTAGAAATTCTGAGATAACTGACAGGACAGGGCCATTTATTGCATTACTAGACTGTGTTTTGTTTTCACTGAATTTTCCCCCTCTGAGAACCAAGAAGGTAGTCAAGCCCTTTCTTGGACCCTGACTTCAGAGAAGGGTTATTGTTATAGGGCAATCAGCAGAATCTGACTGCATAACATTTGCCTTTTGTTTCCCTGAAATACGCCATTCTTTGAGAGGTGTCTAAATTTGGGAGTCTCCAAAACAGCCCCTGAGACAAGGATGTCAGTGAAAAGAGCTTACCTGGGAGGTGAGGTCAGAAGGCACTCACCCCTGTGGCAGAGTTGTGGGGGAGTGAAGAAAGGTGGGAAAGAACCCACTAGAGGGAGATGGCAGGTTATCAATGCAGGCATCTGGGACTCAAGCCTGCTGGGGAACTCTGGAAGACAGTGTAGACAATGCCCCTGACTGATTCCAATCAAGAAGCAAGGGATCTGGGGTATTTATCCACCAAATCCCACCCAGCATTGGTTGAGGGCTGCTCCTGGTGGTGTATCAACTGCCTCATACTTCAGCCTGCCCTGGGAGTAGGCCAGGGGGCTGCAGTGGCCAGAGGAAGGCAAAGATCCACATGCCTTTGCAGTTGGAAATGGGCTTCCAGTGGGCTTTGGGTCAGTGGGCTTGGGAATGAGGGATTAAAGGGACATGGGTGGGGCACCACAGTCTTTGCCACAGGGGTTATGCTACGGGAAGGGGGGGGTGAGTGCTTTTGAGGACAAGGAGAGAGAAGAAGAAGAATTTCTAAAAATGAAAGGGTCATGGAGAGCTCACAGGTTTCACAAGCAGGATGGTCACAACCTAAAGCTCATGCCTTCTTTGGACCCCAGAGAGGTTACTCGACATCCTGTATTTGCTTCCATACTTGGAGCCTAGGAGTTATTCCTGGTGCGGGGTCCAACCTCCTATGTGCACTCCACAACTGCCAATCAGAACAGATGCCCAGCCATTTGTAATGGACATTGAACTAATCAGAACAGACATCCAATAAGTTAGAACAAGCACTCAACCAACACTGGCCATTAACAGTGAGTTCTACTGGTTGTACTAGTTCAATAGCTCTACCTGTGGGCAAACCCAGACCTAAACACAGGTTTGAGGTCGTGAGCTTGGACTTCAGCTCCCAGCCTCCCACCTCCACAACCTTTCCTCTTTCACCCATCCTATCTCTTTCAGCCAGCAACCCAATGCCTTCATGTGGCCCAGGGCTCTTGGCTTCAGAATTCTCACTCGAGAAAGGTTTATGTATTAGTCATTTACACCACAGTATAAACTAAAGACACTAAAGCATCTGAACTGTGAACTTCATCACTGACTGTGGAAGAAAAGGCAGAATCCCCATGAAAAGACACATCTACAGCAGGAGGTCTCTGCCCCTGAAATAACTCCACAGTGGCAGTCCACACGAGTAGGCTGTAAAGCAGGCCAAGCTTTCGAGTTTGTAAGGAGAGCGCCGCTGGCTGTCTTCCCAGCTCTGTCACAGCTGCTGGTGCTTGTGTCCCTTCACATGTCAAAGTCTGATGCACAAAGACCACTGCGCGTGTGCTCTCGGTTACCTCGATCTGGGGCTGGGCGCCGCGGCGGGGAGGAAGAAATCCTACCAGCTCTTCCACAGCAGCATCTCTCGCGACGGCCCCTCTCAGTTCCCGCAGCCACAGCTCCCCCGAGCCTGCTTCTCAGGTAAAGCGGTGCAAACTGCCCTCGGCCGGCCGCTTCCTCCGCCCCGCTCTCCAGTCACCACCCACCACTCTGACCTGGATGTTGCTGCAGCTTTCTCTTGCGAAAGCACAGCCTCAAGTAAGCCATTCCCTCTGGCAGACGCTCCGTGGGGTCTCACTGCAGGAGTCACCTGGGCGGGGAGGAAGACGAGGGCTGCCCTCCAGAGCCCCTCGCTGTGGCTGTGCTTCACGGTGGCTTCCTCAGGGTGTCGCAGGCCCCGCGTGGGCGGACTGCTCACGTGGGGGCTCTACGCATGCGCATTCCCACGCACAAGATGGAAACCGCTAGTCCTGTGGCGTCACTTCCGCTGCGTTCTAGTGAAGATGTCCAAGTCGCCAGACACGTGATTCAAAGTGAGGGGAATTCGACTCCACTTCTTGATGGGGAGAAGAGCGTGTGGCATGGGAGATACTGTCAGGATCATCTTTGGAAAATACGATCTGCCCAATAGCTCAAAGCCAAACTAAACCATTGCTGGAACCATTGGCTGTTAGCCAAAGCCAAGCATGGCCACATGGTCCCACTTTGTGACCATGACCCCTGCGTAGGGTATTAAATCTGACCTAGCGTTCAAGGTCCACCACAGATACCGCCTTCTCCATGCAGCCAGCATCCCAGCTAAAAGGAAGCTCTTCCTCCTCCATCCACTGGCCACGCTGCAGCTGGTCTTTCAGGTTCCTACCTTTTCCTACCTTGCATCCTAGGTGTCTGGCCTGCCCAGCTCCTCCCAGTCTTCATGGTGTGTGCCTCACACTTCCCTGTGGCCCTTCTCTGTTTGCGAATTGCTCTGCCCCACAGTATCTTCAAACCCCGTAAGGTCTCCAACAGCGCACCATGAGAGGCCTGTATGATCAGAACAGAACAACATGGGCTGGGGACGTGTCTGTCAGTGAAATGTGTCTCTGGAAGGTTTATCAGCTTTTGAATGCAGCCCTGGCCCTGGCCCAGTCCCAGCTGGCAAGCTCTGGAGGATGAGTTGGACAAGCTGACATTGTCACTGATGCTGTCCAGGCCCATATTTCCACCCATGGCTCCTTAAATACAGTGCTTGAAACAAGGTTCCCCAGCCTTCTAGGCCAGATTGGCAGGGCTACAAGGGGCTGCATGGGGCAACTTGGCACACAAAGCTCTTGGCTGTACAAATTTTGCCTTGGGGTCCCGTGGAGTCCCAGAGCAGTCTCAGACATCTTTTCCATCTGGCAATGGTGTTCATGTGCCAAATGTAGCTGTTCTATCTTCTTGACCAAGGTCAGCAAATTACATCCCAGGGTCCTAATCTGGCCCATCCCTGTTGCAGTAAAGTTTGATTGGAACACAACTATTCCCATTCATTACATATTGTCTATCACTGCATTCACACTCACACAATGGCAGAGTTGAGAAGTGTGACAAAGAGATCACATGGCCTGCAAAGACTAAAATGTTTGCTGTTTGGCCCTTCATGGAAAAGGTTGCCCACCCTTGCTCTAGACACTTGCAGAGGACCTCTCTGTTCCCCAGTCCAGAGATGAGCAGCAGGGAAGAAAGAGTCCCAGTTGGCATGTCCCACCTCCCATTCCATTCAACTGAGACACAGTTCAGGCAGTCAAATGAGGGAGAAAAGTCTCCAGAAAGCCCACAAGAAAGAGCCCCACATTGTAACAGGACAAAGGCATGACAAGAAAGAGACTAGCCTGCTCCTGGGACCAGCAGGCCACCCCTGCCTCTACTCCCCTGGTCTCCTTCCTGTGGAGGTGAGCAGGATACTTCTCCTGTGTTAGCTAAGAGCTTGGATTGGAATTGTATTCAAGGAAAACTCAGAGAAAGAAAAGGCAGGGGATAGGGGATGGAGAGACATCAAAAAGCTCAGAAATGGACTTGTTTACACATGCCGTTGCTATAAGGAAAGTCCAGCCCTAGTCAGCTCAGCAAGAACTGCCCCAGGCTCACAGCCTGTAGCATCCCCTCCGTTGGGCCAGGGCACAGTCTCTGGCTGACCCAAAAGCTGGGTCTTACCATGAGATTCAGAGCCACCATACAAGGTTCTTGTTCTCTGGGGTCCTTTCTCACCTCAAATCACAGCTGGCCCTGTTGTCCCAGCTGTGACCTGGTCCCCCCCTTAGATGGGGACCATTAGACACATTCCCCACAGTGAACCACCACCAGGTGACTCTACAAAGGGACACCTGTATTCTCACTCATTTGCAGGAGAGAGGTGTAGACCCTACCCTGAGCACAAGAAATGGACAGACACTTTTCCCTCTCAGGTGACCAACACGCAGCTGTTTCCTTAAGGAAGGAAGCTTGCAGAATTCTCATCCATAAGACCTCCAGAGTGATGAGTGCCAGGAATGAATCTGTCACTTGCTAGCTTTGTGACCTCAAGAAAATCATTTAAATCTTCTGAACCTCCATTTTCTTTTTTAAAAATAGGATAAAAATACCAACCTCATGTGGCTAAATGACATATATGAGGTCTTTACTATGTTGACTGACACATAAGATGAATGAGGGCTTTGAACAAATGGGAACAATGACACATGTGGCACAGGAAGTTTCATTCTCTCATGGCACCCCTTGGGAATAGACATGTTTTCTCTCTTTTTTCCTGTTTCACTCAATTTACTTTTATTTATCTTCATATACATTTCTTCCCTTTTTATTCCATTCTCAAGGCAATAAAGAATAAGGGATATACTTGTAAAGTGAATTTACATTTGATTACATTATACTGAAATATAAAATTTGTAAGGACAGTCCTATATTCCTGCCTTCTGTCTTTCTTACCTCAAACCAAAATTAGTCTCCATGTATGGAGCCAAATTTATATATGCCTAATAAACATATCTGTGTACACCTGGTTTGCATGGATAATAACAAAATAAAAATGTTTAAATACTGGGATTAAGTATCCAAAGAACAGTGTTCGAGTCTTCACTACAAACACTTTGCATAACCTTCAGAGAGTCGCTTGACCTCGATGGGCCTCGGTATTCCCGTCTACAACAATAGGAGATTTGGACTAGATTCTATTATGTCTGGCTGTATTGTGGGATATATGATCTGAGCAAAGGGTTGGGACAGAAGGATCTAAAGGATCTTCTGGTTTGGAGCCAATCAGCCATCAGTAAGCCAAAGCTAGCAGGCTCCCAGAAATCAGAAAGTAATTTTTAATTTGATTTCTTTGTATGTCAGTCCTCCTCAATCCTGCTTTATCCACTAACTGTGTATAATTCCCTTATAAATTCACTCTCAGTCATCCTTCCAAAGAAAAGAAAGTTTCAAAAAACCTGAAAAATAATCCCTGATTATCCAAACTCTTTAGAACATACTCCAAGGATAGGGCCTCTCAGAAGTGATCAGCTGTCTGCCATGAAGCCAAATGCATATGTGGCTAATAAATATGTGTATGTGTGCTGGTTTGCATAAGGAAGTAGCAAAATAAAAAGGAATTATTCCAAGGGCATTCTAAAAGGCATTTATGGCAACTTACAGAAACCACTGGAATGTACAAGGTTAGGCCCCAGACCCTAGTCAGTAGGTCCAGGCCAAGAGCCTGAAGTCCTCGGTCTGCAGGTCCAAGAGTACCGTCGGCTCTTCAGAGTAGCGTTGGGCCAGGGACTGCAGCTGCATCCGGACTTCCCTCCCAGCAAGTCAGTGTGGCATTGAGGGCTTTTCTCCGGAGGTTAGTGGCCCCAGTGACCTGCCAAGGACAGCCAAACAGGATCTGAATACCAGGCTCAGGACCCAAAGCTCCACCCCCTCTAGTCATTGTCCCAAAGACCTTTGTAGTCGGGGAGGCCTAAACTGCAACAACTCCCCCACCCCCTGGCCTCTCTGTAGCATTGCTCTCCTCCTATCTGCGCCCCCAGCCCCCCGCCACATTGATCTCGGAATTACGTGAATGATCTGGTCACCCGTTTAAAAATTCTTGCTGGTCACTTGCAATTCTCTCTATAGCACTATGGCATTTAAAAGCTCAGCTTGAGCTTCTTCTCAGCTTATCTTTCTATGCCACAGATGCCTTCCCCACCACCACACGTGCACACACACACTCATATACACACAAACACAACATATACACAGAAGTGAAATGGACATTTACCAAGTGAACTTGAACCCAAGAAGAAGAGGGGCTTCCAGCTATCTCGCCATCATGTAGAGCCTGCGCATTAACATACAAGTTGGGAAGAAACCAAGACCCGTTGATATCACTTGAGCCTCTGGATTAAGCCACACCTGAAGCTAGCGCTACCCTATGTGCATCTCATTATGTGAGCCAATAAATGCCCTTCTTTATTGTTCTATTGTTGAAGCCTGGTCAATTTGGGTTTTCATCACTTGCTAGCTAAAAATCAAGACTGATCAGAGACCTGGGAAATCAAGTGCCTGGCATTCAGAAGTTGCCTACCCAGTCTGCCTCATCTCAACAGCTGTACTCTTCCTCCAGGGCTCAGGTGAATTTCTTTAAAGACTAGGGCTCAGTCTTCTTTCATTTGTACTCATTTGATGGCACCTACCACTGTTCTCTGCACATAAAACCTTTTTCTTAAAGCTGCTGTAGCATTCTGGATAATGAGAATCAGGGAATATCCTGTTATTTCACAGGTTAAGTCTTTCTCCCACACAAAGACTTACGTAAGAATGGTCATAGCAACACTATTTATAATAGCCCAAAATTGGAAACAATTCAAATCTCCATCAATTGGTGAATAAGCTAAAAAATGTGGTATATCTGTGAAATGGAATCTTATTCAGCAATGAAAGAAAACAGACTATAGATATACCATGAGATGTGGATGGACCTCAAAAATGTTTCTAAGTAAAACAAACAGGAACAAAAGACTGAATATTGTATGATCCCATTTATTTGAAATGTCCGGAAAGTTAAATCTATGGAGATAAAGTAGGTTAATGGCTCTCTGAGGTGCAGGGAGGAAGCAACAAGGATTAACAGTAAACGTATGTGAGATCTTAGTAGGGTGATGGAAATGTTCAAAAGCTGATTTATGGTGATGATTGCACACTTGGTAAATTTACCTTAAAAAATCATTGAATTGTACACTTGAAACAGACAAATTATATGATATGTAAAATATGCCTCAATAAAGTATTTTTCAATTCTGAAATTCACAAGCCTATATATTTAAAATCTTTTTTTGCATGACTCTTCCTCTGGCCTCAGTAAGTCAGGTGAACCACACGGCATCTTCATCTGATTATTGCCGAAGGCTTTGCATTATAGATGCAGAAGCTTCAAATACAGAGCTGAAACTGTCAGTCCCACAAGACCTACGCAGAAAGCTTCTTTTATTAGCAAGTCTCCAGTTTTGACCCCCCTGCAAGGTGTTCATAGCTCTGTATATTGATTGGGCTCTGATTGATCAGAATCTTTATCCTTTTCTGTTTCCTCCAGAATCTCCTGGGTGTGGCAGAGGGATAAGGGGAGAGAGAGACTCAAAGCATTTGAGGCAACCTCAGCTAGAGATCCCATCAGTTCCTGCATTTTCCATCCCCAGGCGCATAGTAGGAGCTCAGTATCTGTGGGGCGGAAGCCAAGCACTTGTGTCTCGTTTGGGAAACATGCATGGCCCGCTGCCAAGCACCTCCAAGCGGAGCAGCTGGCTAAACACAGCACCAGTGAGTCAAATTTGTGTTTGCAGGGGGAAACAAACAAAGCAGATCAAAGGCTCGTTGTGATAATTAGAAACACACTCATCACTGTTCAGAAGCTGCCGAGGATTCCCGCTCTCCAAGATGGGACGGAAGCAGCAGGCATTGTTTTAAATCTGTTCTCACCCTCTCCCCGCCCCTACCCTCCACCCCACCCGTTGGATTTACTTTTCTTTTTCTGCTGAGCTGGTTGACAGTTCTGCTTGCCACATTTACAACCAAAGGATCGCTCCCGTTTTTCTCAGCCTGTTGGCCTCTGTACATCCATTAAGACAACCTCAAAGGCCACACCCTCCGGGAAGCTGTTCCTGGTCCCCCACTGTGGCACTCACACTTAGTACTTCCTCTGTTCTGCTTTGTTCTCATAGCCAGGGGTGAGCCTGCCGGACCCCACCAGACCGTCAGCTCCATGAGGGCAAAACACAGCTTGGCGTGTGCTCGAACCCACAACGTTGACTGTGTAGCATCTGTTCGCCCTTTTTGGGCCCTCAACGTGCCCTGTGCTGCTGCCTTACACCTTCAGCCTCCTCTAGCCCCTTGATTCACAGGGAAAAGAGAGACATTCAGTTCCCATGTTCCCTCCACCTCCCAACTGTTCATCCACATCAGGCCTCACCTCCTCCCCGTCTTAAAATCCTTTTGTGTGTGATTCTGCCTCCCAGCCTCAGTGAGTCAGTAGGGTGAGCCACGCCACATCTGCACCTCGTTTTACACTCTAGATACAGGAGTTTCAAGAGCTGAAAGCATAAAATCTTAAATTCCTCAAGACCTACACAGAAAGCTTTTTTTTATTAGCAAGTCTCCAGCTTTGACCCACCTACGAGGTGTCCAGACTTCCGTACATCAGGTTCAGATTGATTAGAATCTTTATCTTGTTCTCTGCTATCTTCCTCCAGAACCTCTCGGGACGAGGGGCAGGAAGAGAGAGAGTCAGAAGCATTTGAAGCAACTTTCGCCTCCTCCTCAAAGCTAAGCCCTCGATTCCATCCCTTTCCATTTCTTTGCGTCATCAAATACCCAACCTCTCCCGCGTTTACTTCCTACCTCGTCCTCCCAGCACGATCAAGTCAACTCCACCCTCACACACATGTGCACACGCACACACGTGTGCACACTGACACGCACACACTCAACCGGCAACGTGCAGTAACGAGGGGAAAGGAGCCGGGGAAGGAGGCTGAGAAGAGGAAATGAAAGAGTTTGGGGAAAGCCCAGGAGCGAGTTTTGTCACCAACACCAGGACACACGGGCCTCCCAGGCCTCTGTCCTTGGGTTTCTCTCCAGGTAGTGTCACTTCATGCAAGGTCCAGTTAGGAACTGCCCCAGACCCACAGGCCATCTCAGCTCTGTCTTCCCTTGAAGGTTCTGTGAGCGTGTGACATTATACCTTCCACTTACCCTGTCTTTTCCCTTCACTTGGCAGCATCACCATTATCCACCTGTCACCCATACTCAGATACTCATGAACCCTTATATTTGATCAGTCACCCATCCTGGCTCCAAGATGACTCTGGGCTCTTTCCCCACCTCTACCACATCTCTCCCTCCTCCTATCTCTGATCTCGCCAACTCCAGTCTCCCCTTCAAGGCTCTGCACCGCCACCAGTCATCTTTCTGAACTGCAATGTGGTCCTGTCACCTTTTTACAAGACTTCAGTGGCTCCTCATCACCTAGAGATTGATGTCCAAAAGCCTCAGCATGGCATTCAAGGCCCTCCTACACTCTGTCACCACCCTGAGCTTTCCCAGACTCACCTGCGACCCCCAGCCTGCAATTGCTTGCTGCGTCTCCATCCAAGCTGTAAGGATCCTTTAGGTAGGGACCTTGTTTTGTTCATCTTCACCATCAGTGCCTAGCACAACACCGAGCACACGGTAGGTGCTTTAATTGGTTTTATTATTCGGTTATAGTGAGGTCAAAAGATTGGGAGACAATTGCTATTGAAAAGATAATTTGTTATAGTTCCCAAGAAGAGAGGGCATGTCATGCCATGGAGGATTACACAGGCGGTCGGGGGCACCTGGGTCCATCAGCAGGTGGAAGGAGCAAGGGGCACACGTGAGCAAGACCTGTGACTGTGGTTTCCACAGGGAGGAACAGGCAAGGCAGGGCAAGCAAGGTCTTGGCTAGTTTGAATCATCTCAGTGGGCTTGTGGACACTGGGGCTACACCTAGTTGTCTGGCACCTGGCCCTGGGGTGATTTGGGCAGGTGGACAGTGCCCTGATTGTGAGAGCCCAATAAGGGAGGTAGATGGAGGTGCAGACTCTGGGCTAGTCGGTTCGTATTTGAAAGGCATATTCCCTGGAGGAGGCAACAAGGGAGGCAGGAGGCCAAGGCAAGGTGACTAAAGCTCCTAATTGGGTTGTCCAGGACCAAGGTGTGTACAGCAAATGAATAAAAGGCAGGTGTTAATGCCTCAAGTTTACAGAAGCTAGAAGCACTGTTAACACAGCAGGTGCTTAAAGGAAGTAGAAAGAATGACCAAATGGATGGATAGATGGGTGGTATATGGCTCACATGCTGACAGTTTCACGTAGTCTAGAGAGGTCACTGAAGCATTTTGATTTTCCATCTTTTAGTTTTTTGTATATTCCAAACATGAGAATGAGGATTTGTGCATTAAAAAACCTCTCAGAAAAACTTGAGAAATAAAACAGTTTTTTCCACCGCCTGGCTATGATAGATATTTACCATTTCTTCACAATTTTTCCTTCTAATTATGGTTAGACATAAAACTCCTATTACAGTTCTAAGGGGAGAATATGGAATCTGCATTTACCATGCCAATAAATGCAATAAAAATGGCAATATTCTGGTTTTAAAGAGCTCATTTGTGCTGATAAAAGTCCCAGATTTGGAGCAGGAGGCTCAAGGTCAGAGAAGACAAAGGATTTGTGGGATCTGAGCCTCAGTGTGGTCTGGTGGCTTCAGAAATCGCAAAATTGATGTTTGACACCCACCCAAACTCTCTCTCTCTCTAGAGCTCTCTCTCTCTCCCCTCTGTTGCAAGTACCAAGTTTTAACCACCAATTAACAAATGACTAATGATTTCAAACCTAATGCAGAGATGTTTCCAAAGGAAGCCACACGTTGAAAGTAGAGCGGAAATCCAACTCTCAGACGTATCCCAGATATATTCCTGTTGTCCACTCCCCACTTTTCTGCAAGCTTTGTGTGATCATAAGGGGATTTTTCACTCCTTTAGGTTGGCATCACCAAACTCATTAAAACACCCTGCTAGCTTACATCATACAAATTAATATAAATCCAAACGAAGGTAAAGGAAGTAAGATTGCACTTCTAAGATGGAAGACTGCGAACCACAACTGAAATCTCGTGTTCAGTGATTTTGGGCTCTTATTGGAACAGTGTCAGAGGACAGTGAGGGGCTCAGAAGGCGAATGGGAAGCCGAGATTTCCACCATTCCCCAAAGTAAGGCCACCGGGGGCTCATGCAGCTTGGCCTTTAGCTGGAAACTAATAAAAAGTAAGGCAGTAAAACACATTATTGCAGTCGGTACAAGAGAGACGATACTCAGTTAAGCAGGCCAGAAAGTTTATTGCCTATTTCGCAGGACCCAGTTCATTAAGCGTCCTGCTGAAAACCGTGGTGGTTCCAAGTTCTAAATGAGGTGGACTCTTCCGGCAATGAAAGACTAGGGTAACTTCAGACTAAACTTCCATCTTTTTCCCCACAGGGCATCAGAAACAGGACTGAGCCATGGAAACGCCAGTGACAGGGCACAAGGAGCAGATCAGCGTGCCCAGGCCTGGTTATGGGAAACGCACAGCAATCCTGTGCTAATGAGAAGGCCTCGTCGGGTGCCTGTGGGACTTGCGTGCCACCACCGCCACCGTCCCCAGCCCCCAACACTGAAATCACATCTGAAATGCTGCTAGCTCACCACTCGCTTTCTTTGTGCTGGGCACATTGTGGTAGCAGCACCGTCCGGACTCTGGAAGCTTCCAGCCGGTCTTGTTTTTGCCCTGCCTCTGCCCCAGGTCAGGGGCCCCTCTGCATCCCATCACTGGATAAATTTGGTAACTCGCAGGAAAACTTCTCATTTTAAAAATTCCTACCCCTTCCCTGGCCCCCTGCTTTCTGTCGGCTCCTACATGCAGCAAAGCTTTCTTTCCTTTTTTCACCTTCAAGAGATGAAGCAGACTTGGCTAAGCAAGGAGCAGGGGGTTCTCAACCTCTGGGGGGCCACCTAACTCTCACCTACCCCGTATTGCAGCTCCCTCTGTCCCCAGCCCTGGGAAGCAGTGGGCATCGGAAGGAGAGCTAGGGTCCTCTCTCTCCCTCTCTCCTGGGATGCACAACTTGTTCCCAGGTCCCACAACACTCATGCTTGTGACAAAAGTCTCTTCTTGTCCATCTTTCCCCACATAGTGGGTCAGTCCCTGAAGCAACATGGCCTCTGCTTTGGACCAGTTTTGCTATTAACCACTAGTCTCCAAATCCCAACCCCCCACCTTCACCACAGCCTGGCAACCATGACACACACCCCCAGAAGAACTTTTCCTTTTTTGATTTCCACGAAGACCCCCAGCATCTGTTAAAAATATAGTGCCAGGTGATTCAGATGCACAAATAATTCAGGATGGTGACCCTGAATATTATCTCTACATATAATGTAGTAGCTGTTACACTGAAATAATATTTCACATATACTGGGTCAGTCTGAATATGGACTAGACATTAGCTAATATGAAATTATTGATGAATTTTCTTAGGTGTAATAATAGTATTGTAGTTGTTAGGAAAATTTAAGTACACATCATAGAGAAATAGCTAAACCATATGTAGCAAAACGTAAATAATTGAATCTAGATGGAGGGTATATGGGTGTTTAATGCATTATTATTTCAACTTTTTTCAGAGTTTGAACATTTTCATAACAAAAAGCTAAAAGAAGGAAATAGCCAGATAAAATATTTCACATAACTATAATTTATTTTAAAGAGAAAAAAAATAAAACCTTTGTTATATAAAGTTTTTCCATGTCAAAATATGCTAATCATTCAGAAATCTAAGAGAAAATGGCTCCAGAAAGTGACGAAGACTTGTGCTCTGAGGTGAGAATGAGGGTGTGAAGCTGGGGTGGATGTCATTTGAGCAGACTTTGGGGAGGGCAGTTCAGGAAGGCTGATCAAAAGTATTTCCCCAGCAATTCCACCGCTGAGAGTTTATCCTAAGCAAATAAGAAAACAAAGGGGTTAAGACATATGTATAAGGATGTTCAGGAAAGCATAGTTTTTAAAAGAAAAAAAAAACTGGCAATCAACAAATCATCCCTTGATAGGGGGCTGATATAGCCATGTGGTGGGATAATATTCAGCCATTAAAATTAAGGATCTATGTCTATAGTATATATGTTAACTTGGGCAGAAGCCCACAGTAGAAAAAGTCAGGTCAGATATAGACAAGTAGATAAACACAAGGAGAAACTATAGTTCTTGAGGGAATTTTTTGTTTTTTGTTTGTTGTTTGGTCTTTAGTCTTTGTTTTCCTAGAGAAATTTTGAATGATCATTTATTACTTTTGTAATTAGGAAAAAACAAATGGCCGCTTCCGTTTGGGAACTGAAAGGACACGACCCTTCTCACCGGCAATAAATCAGTGGGGCACAGCATGTGCCAAGTGGCCCTGCCCGTCCATCCCCAGGGAAAGGATGGGCAACTGTTGACAACCCTTCCTGCCCAGCCATGGCTGAGGGGACGAGTCCGCCAGGACGCCTCCCAGGGGCTGATGAGTTAGCCATGTGTGCAGTCCTCGGCTTCTCAGAAAGAAGAGTACACACTGTTATGATCTTTCTCTGCAGGCATGCCAGGCTGCATTTCATAGTTTGATTGAAATTATGCCATCCAGTCTGTCTCTCCACAAACAAATGGAATATTCTTAGCTGCCAGCATTTGGAGGCGCACAGCTTGCATCTTTTTATGAAGAAAAATAAACACTGTGTATTGTTAACAACCAAGCCGTGATGGATAAAACATGCCTGCGATCGAGAACCACTTGCACGGCCCAGGCCACCGAGTGGAGGCTGGTGGGGGACGGCAGGACAGTGCTGGAGAACCGGCCTGAGGTGGGCGCCGCAGGAGACAGGTGGGAGCTGTGTGGACGTGCCATGCGGGGTGGGGATTCTTACCTGGTCACATCCCCACCATTCCTACAGCACACCAGGCACGTGTTGTTTACTCCATTGGTGACATTCAGTGGTGGCATCCAATTTCCTCTGTGCTCCCAGCCATGACTCAAGTGCTTCAGGTTCGCCCCGCCCCGCCCCCAGACATCTTCAGGCTGCTCTGAAGACTGGACAGAATCTCAACGCACTCAAGTGTGATTTTCCAACTCATTCCTTAGGACAATTGCTTTTCTGAAGGGCCTCATAGGGCCACAGTCCTAGGGTAGTGGTCCCCGGGCCAGTAGCAGCAGCAGATGGGGTCTTAGGAAATGCTAGATCCTGCTCTAGACCTATTGAAGAGGGATGGGCAAAGGACAAAGGTGCTCGCCGAGTGAACCTACGCCCATTCACACACTTTCTAGTTTACCCAGTGAGCTCTGCTCATGTCTCTTTGGCCAGAACTGTGTCAGATGGCCACTGCTCAGTGCAGGGAAAGCTGGGAAGGTAGCTTCTGAGCTGGGCCCATAGCATCCCACCCCCCGCTACACACACACACACACACACACACACACACACACACACACGCTAAAGCAGGGTCCTATTCCTAAAGAAGAAGGGAAAGCAGGCTCAAGCACCATGCACCATTTGCACAGGCAGGCCAGAAGGTTCTGGAGTTGCCAGCTGTCCCACAGGTTAAATCCAGGCCACCCTGGATCACCTTCTGGGAGGGGGCAGGAGATGGTTGCCCCTCTTGTGTCCTCTCCCATCTCTCATCTTTGGGTGACACTCCACTCATCGCCTCTCCCTGCCAGATACTGGGAAGATGGCACTACCCCAAGCAAGCTCCTCTGCTTCATAGGGGCCCTTTCCATATTTGGAAATGCCCACGACCTCATTGTTTCTCTCTCTGTGCTGCGGGGGGGACTGAGTGATGCCACACCTCAACCTCTGGAGTCTCACAGTGGCTCGTCTTTGGTACACCCGAGGCTCTTGACACGCTTTTACAGGCTGGTTCACTGTGGTACTTGCCGAGCATCAGTGCTGATTACAGCTTGAAAGCCCCGTAGAGGATGTCTGTACATATCTGCCATATTCCAGTCATATGTTGCTACATAACAAACCAGCCCAGAACTTAGTGGCTTAAAGCCATAACTTACTCTGTTTCATAGTTCGGTGGGTTTACTGGCCTCAGCTAGAGGTTCTCACAGGGCCTCTCACAAGGTTGTGGTCTGATGTCACCTGGGGCTGCGTCATTCAAAGGCTCAACTGGCCTACACATGTTGGACAGCACCTGCTAGGTGCTCGCTGGCAGCTGAACACTTAGAGGGGTGCTGGTGACTGGAGCGCCCACACAAAGCTTCTCCACCCTATATAAGCTGGGTTATAAGAGGGAATGTTCCAAGAGGCCCACAAAGAAACTGTAAGTCTGCTTATGAGCTAGCCTTGGAAGTGCCAGCCACATTGTACGGGTGAAGCAAGTTACTTAGGCTAGCCCAAGTTCAACAGGAGTGGAATTAGATGCCACCTGTCAATGGGGAGAGTAGCAAAGAATTCATGGCCATTTGCAATCTACCACACTTTGTTTTATAAATAAGGAAACTGAGGCCCCATCCATAGCCACTCAGGCTGCTAACAGCAGATTCTGAACTGACATTTAACCCCCACTCACCCCCACCCTAGCCCAGCAACCTTCAGCATTGCTGATAAAAGTGATATAGTAGCTTTTTGCTGATAAACACAAATATTATCCTAATCATAGGGAAAAGACTGTTCTTAAGCAGAACTTCCAGGCTTTGTTTTAGGAACTATTCATTGAATATCAAATTCTTCACAAAACTTCTTAAGATTCCTCCATGTGTCAAATATATGATAGGAAGATGTCCACACAGGTAGAAAATCCACCTGTAACAAATAAAAGTAGTAATAAGCTCTCGTGGACACTTAACTCAAAACTAGATCCTGGGAAAATTCTCAACATTTCTTGACTAGTATTTGCAGAGCCTCTATATTTTGAGTATGTTACAAAATATACCATAAGGGAGGTCTCTGCCTGCGGGAGTTTACACTTTAAGGCCAGAATCAGAATGGGTAGAGCTGTCTTAGAAAACAGACTTCCCTGAAAGACTCCCTCACATCTTTCCTGGACACACCAATACCAACACAAAGGGTAGGACTTCCTGCCAGAGTGTCCTCATCATCTGTGTGGGAGAAACTTAGATATATACAAAAATCCAGTCTCTGATGTTTCCAGTTTTATCTGACCATATGGTCATTTGCATAAGAATTGTACTTCCCAGCTGTCCGTGTACCACATTCAGACCCGTGGGACATGTATTAAGATGGTGTGTGCAATGTCTTGACCAGGACCTGAAAGGGATGGGGCCCACCCTCCACCTACCTCTCCTCTGCCCTTTCTGCTGGCTGGAATGCAGATGTGCCAGTAGGAGCTGGAACAGCCATCGCAGACCCAAAGGATGGAAGCCTGCTATATATGACAGTGTGGCAGTCTCCGGTGCTGCCTGCCACATTTAGTTCTCAACTCTCTCTGAGAACACTTGTAGGAAGATTTCTGGCCATTGAGTTGTGTCACTTCCAGGCTTAGCATTTCATTGCTGATATAAGGCCTTTGCTGTGGCCACCAGAAATATTCCAGACGGCGGCTGTTCCATCAGCTTGAGTCTCATATAAGGATAATGCCTCTTTGGTGACTCTCAACAGACAGGTAGCACAAGGGAGAAATAAAACTTGGTTGTTTTCAGCCACTTAGATCCAGAGGATTGTTTGTCACTGCAGCATAGCCTATCCTTTCCTGACTAATACACCAGGCAACAAGAGAGAGGGATCTTGGGTCCCTAAAATCATAACACCACTATCACTCCTATACTGCTCACATTGGTATGAGAGAAACAACCTTTATCTTTTTCTAAGGCACTATTATTTTGATGGTTCTGTAGCAACCAAACTATCTTTTTACTAAGATAATTATCTATAAGGGGTATAATTTTGGAAGACATTCAGGCTCCTGGTGATAAGAAAGGGCACCAGAAAGCTAACCTTTAAGTCCTGAGCACATCTGAATGTCCAAGTTTGGGCAAATAAGTCTAATCCCACAGCAGAAACTCCGAAAGCCGGTGTCAAACCCACACTCCAGTTATCCCACCCAAGGTGGCCAAAGAGCCGAGTCTTTATCCACCAATTCCTAAGAGTCATTGGTGGAGTGTGGCTCCTGGGGACAGTAATTTTTCAGCACTTCCAGCCTGACATATTGACAGCAGAGAAAGTTTGGAAGACAGAGAAAGCCCTCAAGTGAAGCAAGGTAGGTTCTGGCAGTGTTGAAAGATGACCTGTCTACACTGTGGACGAAAGAGCAAGAAGATATAGACAAGGCACCAATGGCAGGTGCCACGTGCTTCTAGATCCTCACCTCTACCCTGAGCAGGAGCTTCTGTGTGTGGTACCAACAGGGAGGACATCTTCAATCTCGCAACCATGGCTGTGTCTGAGGAAAGGCCCCATGCAGTGTAGCCCCTGCTTACCTCTCTAGCTTTTTTTTTCTTTCTTTATGCATTCGATGCTAACCAGACTGAGCATCTGTAGCTTCTCCAATAGCCATGCCTGTCACACTCTGGCCTTTTTCATTCTCTGCTCCTGTGGCTCAGAATTCTCTTCTCTGGCTCCAAAGGCTGACATTCATCCTATAGGTCTCCAGCTTAGATGCAGCTTCCTTTAGAAGACTTTGAAGCCACTGAAATCCAAGTGGGATGCCCATGCTCTGAGCTCCCTTTGCCCAGGTCTCCCAGTGTCCACCCCAGCCTGCCTGGCCACTGTTCATTAATGCTCAGCCCCTCATCCCCTAGATCAATGGCCCAAGGTGAAAACTTGACCAGCAGCTGGAGCAAGCAGGTCTGAGTACCAATGCCAGCAGTAGGCAAGAGCCCCATTCTTGTAAGGAGAGGACACTCCTCCTATACCTGTGCACGACCTATTCTGAAGTAACAGTCTCCAAGCACCTTGATCACTGGATTGGCCATTTTTGAGACATATTCTTTCATAAAAAAGAAGACACTGGGCTGTAGTTGCTATGTAAGCAGTGAGCAGGATAGGGAAGGCCGCTGGGTCATCTCCAGATTTCACATGATAATAGGGAAATTACCACCCACTCCCACCAAAAGCTAACCCCACACTGCCTCTACGTGGAGGAGGCAGCTGTGCTTCCTGTCCTGTGCTTTGGAACCAGCATCTTACCTCTCCCACTCGGTGTCTCCTCCCTCCTTCTGCCCTGGGAGCTTCCTAGAAAAGCATCGTTTTCCTCCTAAAGTAATAATCAACTGTCACCAGGCTCCCTGTTATAAACAAATAAAGAAGAAACACAATCAAGGGAGCAAATGTGAAATAAGATGTTAAAGAATACAGTTCTCACCAAGAGGCCAATGGACTCCACAGATCCTCCCAGACAGCCCTTTGCTATTATTTGAATGATGGTGTCCCTTCCAAAATTTATGCTAAAAAATCCTCAACACAATAGTATATTGAGTCATGAGGGTGGAGTGTCCTTATAACAGGGCTTGCAGGGGGTGCTCTCTGGCCCTTCTGTCCCTTCCACTGTGTGAGGCCACAGCTTCCCCTCCCTCCAGAGGATACAGAAACAAAGCACCACCTTGGAAGCAGAAAGCAGCCCTCAAGAGACACCAGTCCTGCCAGAGCCTTGATCTTGGACTTCCCAGCCTCCAGAACCATGAGAAATAAATTTCCATTGTTTATAAATTACCACAGCACAGATGGACTAAGATACTCTTTGCCTGGAAATTCCAAAAGTAGGCCTAGGTTGCTCTAAGAGTATTGGCTAAAATAGATTTGACTTACCTCTAATTAGATTATTTACAACCCCAAATGAAAAACCCAGTCCCCAGACTCCCCAGCCAGTGCACGGCCTATATCAGGGTCTCACTCATCTGCAAATGGCACCACCATTTTCTAAAGAGAAATGAACCCCACTCCGAAAGGGAACAGAAAATTTCCAACTGTGCTCTCTCTCCTCCTTCACCACACGTTCCTATGGCTTGCTTTCTTCCAGGTGCATTTCCTCACTTAAAGGCAGTAGCTCAGAATTAGTTTAGGGTGATCTTTTAACATTTGTTCCCTGTTAACAAATGAAGAAAAATAAAATATGGTCATGGAAGAAACAAAGTCAGAGGAAAGACTGTAATTAATACTTGTTTAACACCTAGTACGTGTGATCCACTGTAATAGCCGTTTTCATTCATTTTCTTATCAATAGCCACAATCTTCTGAGGTAAGTAGGTATTACCCTCTTTTATAGATGAGATGACTGAAAATCAGAGAGGTTCAGCAATTTGTCCAAGATCCACAGCAGAGGCATAAAATCCTATTATGATAATTCTTTTTCATCACTTTAACATGGCGACCTTCTCCTTTGTGATGCAAAGTCCATTTGCTGTCAGAAGAAGACCTCACCTCCCCACCACCAGCTCATCCACAATGATCCAGGCTCCTGGTTAGTAGAAGCTTTCATGTCTGTTTGACAAATCACAGGAGAGAAAGCCACCCCAAGCACAGCAAGCTGCAAAGCTTTCTAGAACAGGGAGTTTAAAACTCACCTTTTTTGAATAATCCCAACTCTGAGAGAAATAAATAAAAACAAGAATTCTTCAGCTGTGGTCTGTTGGAATATCTGGACACTTTTCCTGGCATGTGACATCATTTTCTTTCCAGACTTCAATGTTAAAAATAGCCTGGCAAACCCTTTGAACCACTGTCTTCCTAAAACACAATATGGATTGTAAGTGTGTTTACCACTTTGAAGAAACACTTTGTGACATGAGACATGCTGACAGGCTGTTCCAGGGGCCTGACCCATGCACAGTGGGATCTGCAGACATACTGGACTTACACTAAACACACACACACACACGCACACACACACACACGCACGCACACGCGCGCACACACACGCACGCACACACGCACACGCACACATGCACACACAGGCACACGTGCTGCTCTCACATGGCACAACCATTCCAAACTCAAGCATGAGGCCCCCATTTTCTCTCTCCTGTGCAGGTAGATCAGAAAGATGCCGATCAGGCAGAATTTTCTGTCTAGGTGGACTCACACATTCTATTCCAGAAAGAGTCTCTTAGGTGACCTCTCTCGGCTCAGTCAAGGTGAGGTGAGTAGGCCTCCTCTGTCCCGGGGCCTCGATAAGAGCTTTCCCTTCTACTACCACTCGATATGCAGAGCCGGATGCTGGGGAGTGAGGACATTTGCTGTGGAGCCAAAGCACCTCCTGGAAGCACAGGGATGGGAACTGACCTGCATCTCTGAGACTCACAGTATCAGGGCCTCCCAGACAGGAGCATTCTGGCCAAGGTCAGCTGCCCCCACCAAAACTCAAATCCATGGTAACCAGGGCATGAAGTCCCATGACTAAGTCTCACAGGCACCTGCTGGCTGCCCCTTGGCGAGGGCTGCACACCCAGGCCCTTCCCACGTTCGGACGTCCATGTTCACCTACATCCACAGGAGAGATGACAAAACCAATTGAGAGGAGCATGAACTGGGCCTCCCACCAGAGCAGAGGCAGGTGGCCCGAAGGTCCCAAGGGTTAAAGGAATGAACCCTGTCGGTGGTAGTTATTCCTGCTAGTCCCCTCAGAGTCCCTGGTCAGACCCAACATACCAGCCCATTCAACTTTTTCTGAGCATCTTCAGGCCCACAGAAAGTGGTGACCAGCAGAAGAGCTTGCCCTTGGTCTGTTCAAAAGCAACTGGAGACCCCAGCCAGGGGAGTTCAGTCCCCCAAGACCCTGCCCTCCATGCCCAGGCAGGCCCAGGGCCATCCATCGAGCAGCAGCACCCTGCAGTCTCCTCCTGTGCCACCCCGCCCACCTACCTCTGCCAAGGGTGCTGAAGAGGAAGAGAGCCCCAGGTTCGAAATAACTCTAAGGAGTATCTGTCTGCTCCAATCTCCCATTTCTGCCTGCATCCGTGCATACATGGGAACTCACTCCTCCCGGGTACCCTCACGCTCACCCAGAGCCTACCCTCTGGAGCTGGTGCAATCTTTCTAGTGTGTGAAACCTGCATCCACCTTTGAGCAGCTCTCACCTCTACAGGGGCATAAACATGAAACAGTTTTTTTTTACTCCAATGATTTTTTTCAATCCTACCTTGTCAAATCTCCATTTCCTTCCTTTGATGACATTGTGCATTTATACTAGAGATTTAACTTCGAATTTGATTTAGGCGTCACCTTCTTCCCTCCTCCCTGCTGGCTTGAGAGAGAGCCTGAACCAGTGCAGGGAGAGGGTCACGGCCCAGCTCCGAGTCCTTCTTCTTCAGGGCAGTGCTCCTCCAGTGTGTTGGGGTGGGGCTCAGAGAGGAAAATGAACTGTGCTTCCTTAGTTCGTTGGGTCCCAACACAGTCCTCTCCCTGTTAGTGGCCTCTGCTTCTCAGGCTCAGAGTTAGGGCCTAGATTTGGCCGGGTTGTAAACCTCCCTGTTGGTTGTTGTGGCCGCTGGCACCCTCTGGGGCAGGTGTTTCAGGAGGTTCATGTCCTGAAAGCCCTGCAGGGTCCTTCACGTGGCACAGCTCCCTGTGGTCTCCAGTGCCCTCAGCCCGTTTCAACTGCATACGTCCCATGGGAGGGTGGGCCCACCATGGGGCAGGACACTCAAGTGGGACTCACGAGAACCATCTCAAGCCCAGCTGCCTTCCACAAGACCCTTCCCTGGGCCACGGAAATTCATGCTGTTCCTGTAGGGCAGATTAGTTCATGGAATTTTATTCATCGGTGATCTCATATGCACTAAATGCACAGATATGACCACACTTGGTAAAAACAGCCTGAAAATTCCACCTTTCCGACATTAAAAAGTCAAGATGGACAAAATCACTCCAACAAAATGGCACATTGTAGTTGATTCAAAAACGTAGGAGAAGAAAAATCAGTGGCTGAAAGTGCTCTGAAGTTGTGTAGTTCTCTCTTAAGAATGTCCACATCCTGTAAATGGCTCTGTGCAAACATGGACAGCCAAGCTGGCTGAGCGGGGAGGCCCGGCTGGGGCAGGCAGCCTCCCAGAGCCCCTGGCAGTCAGCAAGGACAGCACTGTTCATCCACCATGTTTTTATCTCTTATTCCACATTGAGTATTAACCACGTAAAAATCCTTAAAATTCAACCCATTCTCAATAATTTGACTTTTTTGTAATGAGAAAAGTATATTTTCCTCATTTTCATATTCTCATAAAAAGGGGAATTAATATAAACTTTCCACATACGCAGAAAAAAATAAAAAGCATCACCCTGAAACTGAAGCCAAATACAAACTTCTTAATTCACACAAGTATGAAAGGCAGTTATTTTTGCTTATCAGAGCAGTCATGTTGCAGTGTCATTAGCAACGTGGAGAACTCATTACGCGATAGCTTGGCGGCTGGCGCTTGGTTGTTTTCTCTCCTCTTCTTTTTTCCTCCATTAGCACATGGCTCTGAAAAAGTAAGCAGCCCCTCTCATCAACGTCCCAGTGCCAGCCGCTGACAGGGTGCTGGGCCCCTACCAAATGATCAGAGGCCAAGGACATGGGCTTTGGAGCGTCTCAAAGAAACCAGAATTGAGGCTGGGAGGTAAACAAAGCTAGTGCTTGGCCTTCCTGAGCCTGTTTGTCTTTCCCAGTCAGTAACGCACATCCCACCTACATCTCTTTTTGTTTCCCTTCCCATTACCCACCACCCCCTATTTCCCACCTCCATTAAAGGTTGCACTTTCAAGCCAAAAACGCTGTGCGTAAAGATTGATTTCTCCACGTTCCCTCTGCCCCATATACAACCCATCATCATTCATATTCATACACACACACACACACACACACACACACTCACAGTCACACACACACTCATACATGCGTGCAAACCTCTTAATGGGAGGTAAGCTAGAAACTTTCAGATAAGGGGGAAAATGATGCATGCAGTTGGTGCAAAAGTAATTGCGGTTTTAGCATTGTTGAAATTTGCCATTTGCTATTAGACTACATTCTGAAATAAATGTGTTTATGTTATATATCATTTTAATGTGCATTTCTCACTTTGTTTTTTCCTAATGTCTTATTACTTGCTGTTTATTTGATGTTTATTTTAGACTACAGAAATGATATGAGCCAAAAAGCAAATTCAAGTGATTTTCTTATTCGAGTTCAAAATGGGTCATAAAGAAGCAGAGACAACTCAAAACACCAACAACACATTTGGCCCAGGAACTGCTAAGGAACGTACAGTGCAGTGGTGATTCAAGAAGTTTTGCAAAGGAGATGAGAGACTTGAAGATGAGGAGCACAGTGGCCGGCCATCGGAAGTTGACAATGACCAACTGAGAGCCATCATCGAAGCTGATCCTCTTACAACTACATGAGAAGTTGCCAAAGAACTCAACATTCTCCACCATGCTATGGTCATTTGGCATTTGAAGCAAATTGGAAAGGGGAAAAAGCTCGGTAAGTGGGCGCCTCATGAACTGACTGAAAACCAAAAAAATCATCGTTTTGAAGTGTCATCTTCTCTTCTTGTACACAACAATGAACCATTTCTCAATCAGATTGTGACGTACAACAAAAAGTGGATTGTGTATAAGACAACCGGTGACGACCAACTCTGTGGTTGGACCAAGAAGAATCTCCAAAACACTTGCCAAAACCAAACTTGCACCAAAAAAGGTCATGGTCACCCTTTGGTGGTCTGCTGCCTGTCTGACCCACTACAGCTTTCTGAATCCTAGCAAAACCATTCCATCTGAGAAGTGTGCTCAGCAAATCCATGAGATGCACTGAAAACTGCAACCCCTGCAGCTGGCACTGGTCAACAGAAAGGGCCCAACTCTTCTCCACGACAACGCCCAACCGCACGTTGCACAACCAACACTTCAAAAGTTGAACGAATTGGGCTACGACGAAGTTTTGCCTCCCCCTCCATATTCACCTGACCTCTCACCAACCGACTACCACTTCTTCAAGCATCTCGACAACATTTTGCAGGGAAAACACTTCCACAACCAGCAGGATGCAGAAAATACTTTCCAAGAGTTCGTTGAATCCCAAAGCACAGATTTTTACGTTACAGGAATAAACAAATTTATTTCTTGTTGGCAAAAATGTGTTGATTGTAATGATTCCTATTTTGATTAATAAAGATGCGTTTGAGTCTAGTTATGATTTAAAATTCATGGTCCAAAACTGCAATTACTTCTGCACCAACCTAATAAAAGTGATACCATTTCTTCAAACAACTCAGTGAATAAAGAAATTCTTTTTACAGACAGGTAATTTTTTCAAGCAATGTGGTCAAATAGGAGAAATATGCATGCCTTCCAGAGACTCAACAGGGTGTCTCAAGTGAGAAATTAGTGCTGGTGATGACAAGTCATGTTCATCTTTAGGTCTTTTAGACACAGGGTGCAGAGAGCCCAGCCCAGAGCTGAAGTCCCTGCCTTCAACCCAGCCCACCCCCTACTCAGAGAACTGGATCTTTCTACTCCTCCACTCCTGATTCAGCCAACAATCATGGACGGAAGCTGAAGATTCTGAAGATATGAGAGATTATTAGGGATCTAGAGCTTCCACCTTTGGGTAAGGGGTGGCACAGCTACAGGACAGGAGAGTGGGGCCCTGGGCAGGAGGATTGTGGGATATAAGGACAGACAGAGGAAATGAGGCCACACCCCTGTAGGCTGCCCCTAGAAGGCCCACACAGCAAAGCTCCACCCCTGTGCAGCCTCAGGAAGTGGGTGGGACAAACCAAGGGCTCAATTCCTATTTTTCTCACCTTCTTTCTAATCTAAATCTACAGGACATTAGCACGCTCTTCTGAACCCCTCGGTAAAGAAGCTTTCACATCTCAGCAGAAAAGGGTGCCCTCCATCTGGTATGTGATGAGCCGGTGTGGGGCACAGCCAGTGTGGGACACAGCAGGTGCTGATGCAGCTGGAGGGGAGAGGCCGAGTTCTCCAGTGGTGCTCCGGTGGGACAAAGCAGGCCCTGCCTCATAGATTTCCCAGAAGTGAGCGAGACTCGCAACACAAAATGGCAGACTGGTACGATATGGACAACGGCAGCCCCTAGAACACAGCTTTATCCTCCCGCCCTCCCTCCCTTCCGCTTCTCCCCTGCCCTCCTCCTGTCTTCCTCTCCAAACGCTGACCGTGGGCTTCATCCATCAGACCCAATCACCACATATACGCTGATCCAACATTTCCCTTCCCAGCCC
Organism: Lepilemur ruficaudatus; assembly: GCA_963574885.1. Lineage (NCBI taxonomy): Eukaryota > Metazoa > Chordata > Mammalia > Primates > Lepilemuridae > Lepilemur > Lepilemur ruficaudatus. Next base: position 34,461 of record CAUYRT010052976.1, read on the forward strand.
ACCAGAAGGGCGTCTAGGGTCTTAGTTTGGCTATGAGAGACAGTGAGCAAAGTTCGATGTGAGATTAATAACAATAGTAGCAATGAAGATAACAATAATAAGCCAAAGCCCTGCTCAGAGCGCTTTACTTACCTCCCTTCAGCTAACCCTCACTGCCACGTGGTGACGGGCAGGCCAGCCTGCTGCCAGGGCGGGTCTGGTCTGCTGTCACCTCAGCAGTGCCGCACAACAAAGCACCCCAACCCCACGGCTCCCAGCAAGCACGTGCTCTCCTGTCCGTGGGCCTGCAGGTCGAGGCTGGTTCCGCTGACCCATCCTGGGCTCTGCGTGGTGTCCCTGCCAGGTTGACGCTCCTTAGGAGGACCTGCTCAGCAAACTTATTCACTGGGAATTTGTCTGCAGTTCTGGTAAGAAGGAAAATTATGTGGCAATTTATATAAGACCTGCTAGCCTCGGAGAACTGTTATTCTGTGACAGTACTGATCTACCCTAGAAGCCTTAGCTGAAATTTCAAGATTTATAGTTTGCATATGCTTGTTAAATTCAAGCATGTGATTCAGGCAGAAGCAGTAGTGACTTTAGTTTGTCAAAGGATGACAGTTTGTCTGCTTTCCTTCTGGGCTGCTGGAACAGGCTGCCACAGGCCCTGGCCCAGTGAGAGGCTGGGTCCTGCTTCAGGAAGCTCCTGGTGGGCTTGGTGCCCAAGGACGGCTATCACCAAAGGGAGATGGGAGTCAGATACAAACTCACCCCAAGGAAGGGAGTTGAGAGGCAAACCTAAGAAACCCAGCTGCTTGTTGGATCAGAAAGTGAAATCAGAGCTTTACACGCTCCAATCCATTCTCTATCTTCTTAAAACACAAATCTCATTCCATCACTTGCTTTCTTAAGAACTATCCATAGCTCCCCGCTGACTTATGGATGCCAACATCATAGCACAGCTTCCAAGAGTCTTCATGAATGAACCCTGCTTACCTCTCCTCACCCACCAACCTCCACCTTCTGCTCTTCTTGTTCCCTCTGCCTAGAATACCTGTCCTCCTTCTCCTCTCTCCCTGCCTCCCACCCCCCGCTTGCCAAGCCCCTTCTCTCCTCGTTATAATTCCTGGCACTCTTTAAGATCCAGCTCAGTCTCACCTCATTGCAACACCTTTCCCAGAGGCCCGTGTCAGGATTAGTCATTCCTATGCCCCCCCCATGGCACTTTGTCCCTTCTGGCACATTGTGCTCTGTCTTCCATTACTGTTGTTCATGGAAACCACGCCTATCTCCTCCATGGGACTCCAAGTTCCTTGAGGATAAGGACCATGTGTCACTCACTCTTGCATTCTGTTCACCTACTCCGGTGCTTACACATCAGTACTCAGTAAGTTTGAAAAATGGGAGTGAACAAACACTCAAAATTAAGAGCTCTCAAGCTAATAGGCAGCTCTTCTATATGACACAAATTTAAGGGCAGCCAGTATTTCTACTCCAAGAATAGAACAATCAAATCATTTAGGCAACAGGAAGAAAAATGTACTTTTTGATAGACCTATAAACAACATAAAGTACAACTTCTAAACGAAGGACAGGAACATCAAACATAAAATGTTGGGGGGAAAAAAATCAATCCTGAGGTACTTTGCTACAATGCTGCAAAAGAATAAAAATTGTAAGCGCTATTTGGGCAATGACCTGACATTTTGTGCCTTTCAAAATACAAAATGTACCAACATAACCGCAGAGCAGCGATCAGACAACTAGTGTCACTGCAGAGTCCATTACCAGATCCCATTTGCTCGGATTTCTCCTTTCACATGAGCTATCATCTTGTGTTCCCCAATGCTGCCGCTTAAAAGCCTCATTATTAGGCATAGGGAGTACACATTTGGATGGGCAGAGTGTTTGCAATTATATTTTAAGGTGCTTCCCAGAGCTATAAAGTCAAAGCTCTAAATGGCATGATGGACAATGTAATTGTCAACAGAACATGAAACTAGTCTGAAATTAGAGTCAGCACTGCTAAGCCCAGATGGATGTGCCAGCAGGGCAGACACCCCACAAAGGATCTGCTGAGGGGTTCAAGGAGGCATTGGAAAGCTGGGTGATCTCAGGCATGCCACTTAACCTCTCTTGGGCTGAATTTCTTCATCTAACAAAGAGAGTGGGATTTAATGACCTCGGAGGGCCCGTTTGCCACTGAAAGTTCTATGAAGGACAGAAAAAATTTAAAATATTAAGTAGAATAAATAAAACTGAGCCAAAGGGGCCACCGTCCACAGAGCTACACTGTTTATTAGGCTATTTGGTGCCGAGCTTTGTGCCTGATATCCTGCAAATATATAATTAAATCCACACACAATCCAAAACAGCATTATTTTTGCCATTTTACAGAAGAGGAAACTCAGGCCCAGGGAGATCCTGTGGCTTGTCCAAGGTCACCTAGCTGGCTAAGTAACAGGGGAGTGGGAGATGAACTCAGGTCTGATAAATCCAACACAAGCTCTTTCAACTAAGCTGTACTTCCTGTTTGTTTGTTTGTTTTTTTTTCAAGATATCAAAGTTGTTCATTATTCACAAATCTCACAAATTGCACCTTTGTATCACAACATTGCTGTGATTTTTCCTTTTCAAGGCTGCCCCCATAAGTTATTTAAATCAAGCTCCACTTACACAACAACACAACTTTCCAAGGCCACACCAGGCCCTTACCCTTCCTGGAGAGATCCCTCATGAAGGGAAATAGTCATTTTCCCAGGACTCTGGGAACCCAGTTTCACCAATGAAGACCACCAAGTATGGACACGGGCCTGGTAAAGACACCAAAGCTGAATTAGTCAGGCCCAAGGGTTTCTTGAGGCTGCCCTTCAAGTGGTGTTTTGACTAAAGTATCTCCAATTCCCATGAAGTTTCATGGAATTTTTTAATCCAAAATGAAGGGTCAATTTCTAGGCAGTTTTAAGCAAAACATAAGACTATAGAGCATCTGTCTCTTCCTTTCCTTCCCTCTCCTTGTTATAAATGTGCACTGTGGGAACAGAACAGACTAAACTCTTGAGTTGGACCATTTTCCTGCAGCTAACAGGTTGCTGCTATTAATTTGAGTTTCAAGTCAGGACAGTAATATTTGGTAATTTAATTAAATAGACATTGAATCCTCCACCCAATACAAACAAATCCCACATTAGAAAAGTAGGCCTATGAAAGACTGTCCCTTTGAACAAAATCCGACAATTTGACAGAATCCACAATTAATAAGATCCTAGGATTCCCAAGCTGGGATAACAAAGCAAACTTATCACGGAAGGTGGAGAACATACGAGTTGGGTTGATAAGGGGGGAGGTTAAAGACTGAAACGATCCTTGGAAAGACCTACTGAACTTATTATACCTTTCGGTGTTACATCTGTCCCTTATAAATTCCCAGGCAGACGGTTTTGGTGCAGGATGGGGGCAATATAAATAATAACACACCAAAGAACTAAAGGTAAAGTCTTGGTCTGCTACGTCTGGCTTTGACCCATTTGTCTTCTTACGTGGACCTGTAAAATGAGACAATTTTTGAAACAACTTTCCATTTGTCTAAGTCTGTAAAAATGAGTTTCATTGTTCACGTACAAGTTGGCATTTGTATACAATCCAACACTTCAGTTCTTTGGGCATGGGGCTGGTGTCTGCTGATTCAGCAATTGCTTCGGCCCATCGATTCTCTTCTGAGCCCACTAAGCCCTCCAGCATGGGTGAGAACACCTACCCCCCAGGGTCCACCCACACACGGCACCTGCAGGGTGATCGGGTCTTGCCACCCATTGCTGGTCTCCACACACAGCCTCCTGCGCTATCCCCAGTGCGTCCCAGGCAGGCGTGTGGAAGGTAACGGGGCGTGATTCACTTGTGGTGCTTTCCCCACGAGGCAACACGCACATTCCAACTTTACTGATCAGTGGTTTCTCATCATATGGAGCATCTAGACTTACAAACAGCATAGGAGATATTTATTTTAGAACCATATATTTGCTATTTTTTTCTCAGTCTATGAACCTTTTCCCAATTAACCATGTTCTCTGTATCCCAATCTAAACAATAGGACAGTCCTGCTTCTATTTTCTCTTTTTGTTTTAACAACAACAAAAAAGTTTATAGTGGGTATAACTGGGACACTAGACCACGCAGTGGCCACACTGCTATCTGAATTCCATTGTCCTTACCCACAAGCAGACACGTGCTGGGGGGACAGCACCATACACAGAGCTACCCCTAAGTAATTCAGTGTGGTGGGACAGAGGCCATCCTGCTTGGGTGTCCAAGTTTCAGGACCCAGAGCTCGGACTTACAGTGTATATCCCACTGTTTCACGACATTGGTTCCTTGCAGTGGTAGGCAAAATGGGGGGCCCAGATCTACCAGCCCACTCCTGAACCATGTGCTATGAAATGTGCTTCCTGGTCAGATACTGTGGAATCTGCAATGACAACCTTGTACCACCCCTAGTGGTGGTTCTCAGTAGCTGCTTTCTTGCTTGACTTGAATAAGAATCAACTGATTTTCCAACATTTATCAGCTGTGTGACCTTTAGCTAGTTTCCACAACTGTAAAATGGGGTAGTAACACCTATCATTGGGTTTTTATGAGGATTAAATAGGCGTATATATAAGGCACACAGGCCAGGCCCGTAACGTAGTAGGCAACGCTAAGCCTTTATTATCATCAAAGTAAAAAGTCATTCTTTTATTCTTCTAGGTATTGGACAGATTGGCATGCTTTCCAGTGGTCTCACTAAAAGGTTTTATAAGTTCGATGGATTTATCTGTTAAGGTACGGTGAAACTTACCGTACCAAATTAACTAGAAGCAAAGCCAGGAAGAGTCCCAGAGCTCTCATCGTTCCGGATGCCCATGCTTCTGAGTTTGGTACACACATCCTAAGAATTCCCATACTGGACGTCTTCCACAAGGCGGGTGGGAGCAGCCCCTGTCGAACGGTTAGAAAGACACTTATCTCCTTTCTGGTTCTCAACTCCTGCACTCACACTCTTAAGACTTATCCAACACTGAGCTTAGCCAATGAATAAAAAATTCTTTGTGAAAGTTTTGCCAACAATTCTTCAATAATCTAATACAAATATGAAGTTGGAATGTTTGGGTCATCTTATTTTTGTTTTGCATTATGAAAAGGTTACAATACCTCTAGCTAAAACTGCAAGTAGAAAAATAGATCATTTGTGGGCTTATTTCTAAAACTTATTTCATGTCCCTGCCAGTTAAGGGGACAATGAAGCTACAGAATAAACTATCTTTCCAGTAAAAACAAATTCTTCAAAGAAAATGAGGCAAAAATTTACTTTAGACAGGTCTGTTAGACAAAATGTACTTTAGACAAAATTCTTTTCCTTCACCACCATAGATATAAAAGCAGCCTTTTCAGAAACCAGAAAAGACAGATGGAGAAAGGCTTGTACTAAACCATTACCTATTTTGTTAAACATAAAAAAGACTCAAGGGGTCTGTTTTCTTTTAAAAAAGTATAAAATGGTTAGAAACAAAAACGGGATGTCCCGCCATCCTCCCAACCATCCATAAAAGAGTGATTTGGAAAATATGAGAATCATCCCATAGGCTAAAAGAGAAAATGTTTCCATTGAGATTGTTTTCACAAAGCACCCAGCAGAGTGCTCACCACACTAGACATTGTGCCAGTCTTAGCTCTCCCTGCCCTCCTTAGAGCCCTATGGCATGTGGTGATAAACAGCTGCGTATTTTCCCAATATCATCGAATAACTGATGGAAGGCTGGCTGGCTAGCTCACTCGCAGAGACAGCACAGGCCACCAGCTAGCTGAACGGAGAGGAAGCACAGGGTCGCCAGCAGACGGGCAGAGGCTCGGGTCTGAGTCCCTGCTCTGCTTTGCACTAGCAAGTCCAGCTAAGTCACACGGCCTCTCTGAGCCTCAGTTCCCTCAATCCTAAAATGGAAATGCTGATGATATCTGTTTAACAGTGTTTTCATGATGCTGAAATCAGGTAACTTTTAGGAAAGCACTTCTTAAACCTTAAAGGACGTTCAAATGCTCTTTGCGTGGATGAAAAAGCAGGGACTTGCAGTTCCAATCAGTGAGTGGATGGAAATAGCTTTGAAATGGGTAAACGAATAATGCTAAGACTTTGTACCATTATATTTGCTCATGCTAGAGATTTCTAACTCTTATTCTCAGTCTTTGCCTAATGGGTCTAATTGACGTAACGAACAAAGGGATCTCTAATCCTTCTCAGCTTGCTCCCTGGGTCCATCTTGTCATCACGATGCACCATTAAAGATATACTCAGTTTCAATATGAATATTTAACAACATTTGTGTCCTTCACTACAACCAAGAGAACTTTCAGGATGCTGAAAAGCCAGCTCCCGGGGCAATATTATCTCCGAACAAACCAATGACAAGTCTTACCATTGAAGAAAATGCTCCCTGAGTTTAGAACAGTGATGACAAATATGTGGTTCATTTCTGGTCTGGACTAGCAAATTTTTCTGGTAGACACAAAACAAAAATCAGGGTCTGACACAGTTGAGTGGACATCTGTGGTTTCTGCCTATCCAGAGTGTCCCTTTGGGTAAAAAAAAACTCATCTCTTTCTATTAACTTCTCTTAGGACATGTGATTGGGTGGAGTCATCCCTTCTGGAACAGACACTGTGGGTTGCTGGCTTTTCAGACAGGTTTCAGGCATACCTGTGTAACAGACATACTTTCACTAGTAATAAAAATTTCAATTCAAATAGCTTAAACAACGAAGGTGACTTAATAGGTCCATATAAATGATACGATTTGAGGTTTCATGTACAGCTTGATATGGAGCTCTGCTGAGATGATGGAAGGACCCAGTTTCTCTCAATACCTTGGCTCTGTTCCTTCAGTGTTGGCTCACGCAGGAACGCTCGCCTCTCAGGGTCGCATGGTGGCTGCCAGTGGCTATATCCTTCCTTACGAAGGGAGAAGCTTGTTCTAACATTGCCGTAAGTCCTGATGTTCATTCTGTTTGGATTGGTTTAGATCATGAGCCCACACCAGCCCAATCCCCCTGGTCAGCAGATGGAAAGTGCCAGCTCGCTCAGCTTAGCTCATGTGCTCCACCCCCCTCCACCCCTGAAGGTGCAGGGAAGTTGGTGACCTCAGGATGCAGAGAGCTGGAATGTCAGTTAAGCAAAGGGGAGAGTGGACATACAGGAGACAACCACACGTGTCTACTCCATCAGGTAGAAGATCTGAATTTTAGCACGTGATAGAACAGTGGTTTAGTTTTTGACATTTTTTTCATTTTGTACAGCTCTTTAGGAGGGAGAGATAAAGGCTGGCAAAGGTAGGTGTGTGCTGGACACTCCTCTCTATATATTAAACACAAACTACAATCTTATAAAAGGGATATTTCCATATTTTGAAATGTATCTTTTTATATGAACTTATACAACTTATTCACTCTATTTCAAGTGCACACATTCTGAAAGAAAAAGAAAACAGATGAAATGTCTAACATTTCTAAGAATTAATGAGGAAAATGACAGGAAAAACCCCAGTCGTACAGATGATATGAGGTAAAGATGGAAAAGTATAAATAGTTAAAAAGTCATGACACTGTAAATAGAGCACATAATTTGACTTAGTAAATATTTAACACTGAACATGAAAATGTTTCCAATCTTAAAATTCTCTACTTAATTACACCTTCAGCTAGAGAGAAATCTAGAGAAGCCTATCTATTTTCAAAGGTGCAGACTTTATTAAACACTAGTCTTTTCTATTTTAATTTTCAATAACAAGCATCTTTGCCTTTTACGATTTCTTCACATTTGGCATTTATCAAAGATCTGTATGTGGTTTGAAAGTGCGTTACAAACGTTTGGAAGATCATCCATCGCAATCACGCTGACCAAGTTTTTGCTGTTGCTCCCCTAATGTTCACTTGGCACGCCATCAGTGATGTCTTTGGGAGGGACAGTCCTACATTCGGTATCATAAAGGTAAACCTTTCTAAATATTTACAGCCAAGTCTCTTTAGCCCTTTAAAGTTACTTGGGTTTACAAATAGAAGGGTACTGCAAATCCATTTCCGCTTCACAAAGGCTTGCATGCATGTGTGCAAACGCACATACATGATGATTATCACAGGGCTTAACAGCGTCAACCACATCCTAGATGTCAAAATAGCACTGATTAGCCTGTGTGATGTCTGAAATCTGTGAGGGCCACTCACTTGGATTTAGGCACTGCATAGTTAGCAAAGTCAAATTGAAAAAAACTTTTATTATTCAATGTCCCTAATAATCAGCCAAGCTCTGAGGAAATTATAGGATCTGATGGAAGGTACCAGGAGATCAAAGAGTGTGCAGTGTAAACAAGGCTCGTGGGGCAGAGTGGAAGGAGTGGCCATGGGCCTAAGTTACTGTTCGTGGTCCAGAAAGAGGAGGGCATTAAGATAGACTTCCCGTTGCACAGTATCAGCCCCAAATAGGTAAGTTAAAGTGCTGTGTAAATATCTTTAACAGTGGAAAACAACTGACACATGACATTACAAAGAGTAAACCTTTAAAATATTCATTTTCATAAAGAAAATTAAACTTTCTTCTAGGTTTCCTTTTCTTTATGTCACAGGTATTTGAATATACTTTAATCAGAGAAATATTTACTGAATATTAATAGTAATATCCTATTTTATAAAGTTCAACAGGCTTTTTCTAATGGAAAGAACTAGAGTTTACATACAGCTCCTTCACCAAATGAGAAAAATTCACCAATTTTCAACTACTATTTTGTAATGATTAAAGTAAGTATAGGAAAACAAGTAGATTTATAAGGATACATTTATAGTTTGATTACTGTCCTTTATTTCTGCATCATGCACAAAAACAATTCCATTAGTACACTTATTGTAATATCCATCTCACTGCTTATACTGATACAGTCATTTTCATTTGCATTATTTGAAATTCAGAAAGCATATTCATTGCTGTTACTGTACTCTCTGAAACAGAACTCCAGGTTACTTATTTGTAATTACAATTCAGAAAAATGTCCATGTTTCTAAATATCACACAAAAATTAGCAGAAGCGGCAGAGATTGATTATACTTCCTCTATTCAAACAAGACTATGACCACCATGAAAAGTCAATGTGAACCATAGGTTTTTGCCGTCTACTTTGCCTGAACAAATTTCACAAATTCAAGAAAGACCCTTAAGCTTTTCACCATGCTCACTCTCTAGGGAAAGGCAAAAGATAGCATGCTTTTGTGGTAAGAACCTGAGGATATTTGTCAGGAGACCCTGGCTCTGCCCAAGTGACCCGGTGACCTTACTTGACTTCTGTATGTCTACTTCCTTGATTCTACAAGTTCGTTTGATCTAAATTCTCCCCAATGCTAATTTCCAGTTCATAGGGCCAATGATTCTCAGGAAACTGATGCTGAAAGAGTGCATCAGATTATATAGTGAATCTCCAAGTGTGGTCCTGCAGCGTCACCACCTGGGAACTTATGAGGAATGCAGATCCTTGGGATGCGCCTCAGATCTACCGAACAGCAATCTGTGTTTTGAGAAGATCTCAAGGTGACTCTGATGCATGATGGACATGCGCTACAGCCTGAGAACCACCGGATTAGAACAAAACTACATTTAAGAAATTCCAAGCTCCAAATGCAAGGTAAATAAAATAAACCTAAACTCCATCGTTAGACTCAGTTTATCAGACTTTATCACTGCAGCATAGAGTAGAACATTAATTTACAGGACTATGATACTGAAGGCATCTCAACCATTCTTTGAATGTCCTGAAAAACATGAAGCCACAGAGGTCAAAATTAGCTACTAAAATTAGACAATTTTAGCTACCAAACAGCCAATGAAACCTAGTGATAGCCCTACTTAGAAAAGCTAGGATTTTAAATTATTTTTTATTTTTCCAAAGCTATTTATTATTTATGAATAAAATTATTTCCCAACTATAAAGACTTTCTCTTCAATATTTTGAATATTTAATAGAAGGCTTTATTTAGTTTAGTAATATATGCTAAAAGAAGTACTTCATCAACATAAAATATTATAATGGTACATGGCAAAGGGGTTTTTACACAGTTGACATAATAAATCGAAATTTTTGAGTCACTCTGCACATTATAGTAGCTGTAGTTGCTTTTCATACATGACTATTTTGGCTTTTAATTTCTAATTTTGTAAAAGCCAAGAAAAATTCATATACAGTTGGTCCTTCATATCCATAGGTTCCACATCTGCAGATTCAACCAACCTCCGATCAAAAATATTTCAAAATAAGAAGATACATTTAAAAAAATACAGATTAAAAAACAATATAGTAAAACAAATATTTGCAAAACTTGTTACACTGTACTAGGTATTACAAGTAATCTAGAGATGTTTTGAAGTATATGGGAGGATGTGCACAGGTTATATGCAAATACTACGCCAGTTATATCAGGGACTTGAGCATCCACAGATTTTGGTGTCCTTGGGGAGTCCTGGAACCAATCCCCCACAGATACCAAGGGACAACTGTACAGACATAGTGGCTCCACAATCTGCTCTCTGAAAAAAGTATAATTATAATAAAATGTAATTTTTATATATAAAAATATAAATCATAAAATATAATTTATAAATTATTAAATAAATGATTAAATAATACTTTACCTTGCTGAATTATCCTGATCTTTCCTAAATTTGGTTACTATACTAAGAGGACTGGTTCAACTTTACAGTCCATTTATTCTTCATTTTCTGAGATTAGTAAGAATTAGGCTGGCTAGAGAAAAAGATCTCTTTTCAATTGCTCCATAGAGTTTTTAAAGATGGCTGGCTCCCAAGACACCAAAAAGAATCTACACTATGGATGAAATATCTCACACAGTACAAAAAAAAAATCACTGATTTGGAAAATGCAAAAATCTGAAAAACACCTTTATAATTTCTTTTCCATTATAATAGGTTTAAAAAATATTCTAATCTAGGAATAAGTAAGGGAGATATGTGCCAAAACCTAAGCACCTGAATCCTGGCAAGAATCTGTTAATGAGGTATCTTTGGGGGCTTGTTTTATTGCAACAGAAACTTAGTTCTTGAAGCACTTATCCAGAGTCTCCGAATTTACTTTATTTGAAGGCAAAGTCATTCCCGCAGCAGGACGGCTAAAATTCAGGTAAATGTCACTATGAGAAATGGTTTAAATTCACCGCAGTCACCTAGGACTCTGATACCAGTGTCAGCATGCTCTAAATAAATTCACTTCAGTAAGTTTAGTAACAAAGCACAGCTCACAAGATGCTAAATAAGCTCAATATACACATGCACATTTAACATCAGATCTGTAGCCTCACTGCATTTTTCAAGCTTCTTAACAAACTGTTTGACTGCAGTGGTAAACTTTAGGTGCATCCATGAGACACAGTTTTAGAGAAAATTGTTCAAATATATCTCTTACGATGGGTACAGTTACACCTAAAACTTAAGACATAAAAGTTAGAGTTTTCTTCTTACGACTTTTTATCTTTGTGTTTAAATGTTGGATTTTTATAATATTCTCACAGAGTATACACCAAATACTCTGAGCTGGTTAAAAAGGATGACAAAATGAATGCAACATTTAATATAGTTTTTATTTGTTTAATTTGGTAAATGTAGAATGTAATGGTTTCAAGGCAAACCCTGGATTATTTCAGTTACAACCCAACAGTTAACATGATTTGGAAGAACAGTCTTATCTTCAATATCTACCCCACCCCTACACAAACACATCTATAGAAATCCATGTACATATATATTAGTTTTCCACAATGTAGGATTTTCAACAACTCTAGAATTTAGACTTACATTCTGATACACTTCAAAATTATCCATTTGATGTAGGGTATAACCATAACGAGATAGAAATTCATGCAATGATACTCTAGGTTTTTTTAAAAAGTAAATCCAATATTTGATAATTCAATGCTATATAAAGTGCATTGAATATCTAAAATAAAACAAGTGCCAATTTTATCATGAATTAATAACATATTTATTGTCTTGAAACCCAAAAACAGGCCCAATTACTTTCTGTCTTTTGAGTCAGCTCTCTATAAACTCATGTCTCTCAAATTTCCTGTATAATAAAAACCAAGATATTTCATTTCTTCTTTACAGGTCAAGAGATGGCAGAGGGCTCAAGGCAGATATGTTCTTGATAATTCAGAGTCAGAAAGTACTTCTTCTTGAGCAGAAGGTTCATAATCTCCTGCATTTTCAACCAATTCAATATCTAACTCATCGTTACTTTCTGCACTGTAATCAACTTCTTCAAGGAATCGAGGTTCATCTTCATCTAAAACATAAGTGGTAGGGCTGTAGCCAAAACATATAGAACACACAAGACTTCATTAGATTTTAAGGTTCTGGTGTAAGATTATTTCACTATACTAGATTAACTTTGATTCCAATATATGTAAAGCAGTTTGCGTTAACTTTACAAATCTTATCCAAATGAACAAGTTGAAAGATTTATAATAGGTGAAAGCTCCTTGTGTTGACAATAAAGGGTGAAATGCTAATTATTACTTATATTACAAGAGTGCCAATACACATCCTACAATTAGATAGCTAAAAAAACAATGAACCCTCTCATCAGGTTACTTCTCTGAAAGATTTCATCAATTTGCAGACTATTAAGATTTATTTTTAAAGTCCTATTTTAATCACTGCAAATCAGACAACATGTAATTTCAATAGGCCTTATAAGAAACTATGGGTATTTAATTGGTTCCTCGAGTAATGCACTGAACCCACTTATTCTAAGTCTATGAAGTGATTAGCTGCCATAAAAACAGCCCATATACCCGTCATCCCCACAGTTTCCGTGGGTTGAAAATAAAAATGAAAAACAAGTGAACACTACACCCAGATTAATTACTGTCCCTTGAGACACGGAAAAAGACATTTGCTTAAAAGCACTAAGTGCTTCTAAATATTTCATTAGGTAAGTTGTTTGGGATGAAGACAACCTTTCCACTAGGTTCTGTAACATATTCTTTCCTTGGAAAAATCATATTACTCTGATTTCTCTCCATTTGTGAGATTTTACACACACACACGCACACACACTATACCAAAGAAACACTACAAAAACATTTCAGAATCCCTAAGATAGTGAGTAAACTACCTTAATTTCATATAGATGTATGTTTACTTATCTTATATCCCACCTGCTTTCAAAAAGGATTTCCCATAGCTAATACAATTAAAAGCTATAAAATCAGACAATGAAAAGGGAACAATTGGAGAAGCTGATGTCATTAGGCATGTAAAATGAGAAAATTCCTGCAACTGAGTATTAAATACAGTTCACATATCTGGAAGTTAAGGCAGGATTATATTATATGGATTATATGGTTCTAATTTTCTGAGGAGAGAAAGCAAAACTCATCTGGCAAGAGTACCTTTTTTCCTAGAATTGCTTTAATCTTGTCCATTGAAGAAAAGAGAAAAATGCATTGCAAAGCCACCTTGATCTAATATACTTCCTCTTAAACTTCAGAGCTTGCATATGATAGAGTAGTGCTGAAAAATCAACCTGAGTGGCTGGCAGGATTGTGTGAGACTTCATAACAATACCTATCACTCTCAGGAACAATTTCACAGTTTTTAATTATGCAACTAAAATACTTGGAATGAATCTGTTATATCTTTAGAAAAAAAGAGATTAAAATAAAAGATTATTTGCCTTTGTAAATGACTATTATTGGGGAATGCTCCTTCTATGGTATAGAATGAGGCATTGCCTGATAAAAAAAATAAAAATTAAAAGAAATAAAATGACTATTATCACTTTTTTCTTTCTTTTGAAATACAATAATTCATTCCTCCTCCTTGACCTTGTATTTCAAATTCTTCGAAGTCCCAGGTAATTTTTAGAATTCTTTAGAATAGATGGAAAACTAACCGAAGCAAAAGAGGGGGAAAGAGAAGTAAGAAAAGACGTATCTCCCTTTGCCACATACTTGCTTATTTTCTTGCTGGAGACTATCATAACAAGAAATGATAATGGAAATGCAAGGAAGAGACGAATATGCTAAAAAGCCATGTACTGTACAGGGGCTGATTCCACAGAGATGAGGCAGTATCTCCTGACAGGTAGGAAGAGCACAAAACCCACGTACGTGGTGGGTGGGCGGGCAGGTGAGCATTATTCATGAGATCTAGGGACAGCAGAATTCCAGCCCACTCCCCTCATCTGAAAAAAGACTTGGCATAAATGAAATCGTCTGCAGGAATCCCAGCCACTGCACTGGGCTCAGAGCAAGGCTTTAGTTCCACATGGGAAGCTAAATATGAGAGTTAATCAATTTACAGCTAAAGAAAGGGGTTAAAGAGAAAAGGCCTAGTCTTAGAAGCTGAAAGAGAATGAGAGAAGTATGATTTAGGAGCAAGCAATATGCCCAGGAATCGAGCTAAATAAGCTCTTAGACAGCAAGGAAACTTGGAGCAATGCTGGTATCAAATGCTGATGTGCACTTTTAAAACAAAGAAGCAAAACCTGGAAGGCAAGCTCCTGGAAAACTGAAAGAAACCCCATAACAAGGAATGGTCAGGGATCTAGATCCAGAAAATAATTCAGTCCTGTCATTTCTTGATCTTGGTTTATTCATCATGCTGACTGTGACATGAACTCCATTCATAGCCTGGCATCACCCATTCTGATAAGAGTATGGAGTAAGAGTACGGAACTAGTCCACTCCTCTTATTCCACTTCTGTAACCTACTCTGGCCCTCACATTTGACTCTTATTTCTCCAGGTGCCAACACAATCATCTTCTAGCTGCAGCTTCACTAAGGTCTACACTATAGCTGACGTATACAGAGTACATTGAGCAACTGTGATGGGGCCACCAGCAGTAGCTCAGGCACATTAGCAGGGTCGAGTTTAAGGAGACAAGGAAGTTAGCAGTGGAGAGAGATATGCATGAGAGAGAGAGAGAAAGAGAGGGAGAGATGAAGGAAAGGAGGCAGGGAGGAGGTATCAGTGGACCTGGGTTTAAGGAGCTAGGGGAATACTGAGATAGGGTAAAGCAAAAGGCAGAAAATTATAATACCCAACAACCCACTGAAACCAGCTTTCATAGTGCTATTCCAATTGCCATTTTCCAGCCCATTTTTATTGGATGCTGCATTTAATGATGGTGAAAATTCTGATATCCTTCTCTTCTGATTTGCTTAATTAGAATTTATTGTTCTCCCACGAAGCCCTCTCCTCTTCTAGTATCCTCAGTGTCACTCACTCACTGAGTTATCCAAACCAAAATTTTCTATAAGCAAATCCTGCCACTCAATATCCTGACCACTCCTTGCTTCACACTTTATCTGCAAGTCTTTATCAACATTGTTTCCTGTGGTGTCAGGTATACTTCCCAGCTTTCTTCTCCTAACTACTCATATTTCTTTCAAAATGAAGCTCGGGCTCATCTTCAGATGTCCTTAAAGCCTATCTTGCGGTAAGTGCCCTTTCTCTATATTCCTTTTGTACCCTGCACAAACACTCTACCTGATCACTCATATACAGTTGAAACCGCCCATTTGTGTGCCTGTCTTCTCAATACTAAATCACAGCACCTTAAGATCAGGAACCGTGACTTACCCATCTTAGTATCTCCTGTCAGCTCCCATAAGGGCATGACACATTGCAGGCACCTCAGCAAAGGTTTGCTGAACTCATTATGAAAAGCTGTGAGGTTGACAAGATCGTCAATTTTTATATTACTCCATTCCATTGATTTCACTTTAGTGAAAAAACTTTAAGGTACAAGACAACCAATCATAGCAATTCATATTTGCTTTTATTAATAATTTCAGCATGTGTTTTGAGCACTTTTCAATTTAGGAAGTGCTTTCAGATACACTATCTCATATGATTCTAACAACAATCTTTACTTAAAAGAAGGACTTTAAAGTAACTTGCCTTAGCTTTATAAAAATAATCCCTCTAAATCAGGCAATAGGAGTTCAAATATTCTTATAATCATAAGAAAAAGAAAGCCTAACTATTACTTTGTTTTATTGCCACTACTTCCCTGCTCCACTCATTTTCTTCACAGAAGTTTCTTCCTTTTGCCTTGTTTTTGCTTCATTCTCCAAGAGCTGCCCTATATACACCTGCCTTAACATCCTTCTATTACGAATTTTAATTTTTAGAATAAAGGTGATTAAGCCCAGAACAATTCAGTAGAAAATACTTCATTCTAGAGAGATTAATAGCATTTGGGTCTAAAAACAAATTCTGTTCATGCTGCTTCCAGAGATACATTAAAACCTTCACTCAAAGAGCCTTTCTCATAGGATGAATGCACTGAAACACTTTGTTGTGTGGGGTCATAATGATGCAGAAGAGGTTTATAATTCCAACTGATTTCTAAAGAAAACAAAGAATTCTGCTTTATACGATTTAGAAAGCTTTCTGGCTACCCTCATGTTCAACTACTATAGGTAATACAAAATTAAACCTAAAAAATTCACCATATCCCTCAAGCAGTAGTATGCCTTCTACTCCATTGGAGCTGATTTGTCACCCAAGACACCGGAATGCAGATCTTCGGCTCCGTTACCTATACAGGCACAACAGAAACAAAATACTGCCTACAGAGTCAGAAATTATGAGTTTGTGCTTCTATTCTTCTACTAACCAGCTGTATGACCTTGAGCAAGTCACTTACTCTTTCCAAGCACAGGTTTTCTCAAATATAAAGCAGAGATAAGGGTACCAGTCCCAACTATCTCAGAGTTGTTGGGCTCGAGTTAGGAAATAAATGTGAAAGCATTTACAGACCAATTAATAACTGCACAATTATAAAATGTTATTATGACAATAATAAAACTACCTGGTTAAAGAAAATAGTAAATCAATCTTTCTCGATTCCTAAAAAGCCCAGGCAATGGCCTGTCCCAAGCTAATAGGATTAAAAAGACTCCCTCTACCGTTGCAACTTAGAATGCTCCCTTAACTCTGCACTGTTACACAATTTTGAGAAAAACCTATGTTTTGAGAAGGCACAATAAAGATATAATGGGAGACAATTTCTGAAACTGATACACAAACAGAAAATATTCCATGGCCCAAATTATCAGCAATTGCTGATAGCATCTGATTTTCTTGTGCTAATATGTCATGGTTAAGGTGAAAAAAAATCTTTCTATCTGCACAAGTACTACAGGATATTTTATTTATACAATTAATATAATTTTATTCCTATCTTATGAGAGATAAATATAGCATCTCCTGAATATTACAAAGTAAACAAAACTATCCATAGAAAATACAATTAATAATTTTTGTCAGTCTTAAGTAGCTACAGCATGCAGACATACATGCACACCAGCACACACATACAGAACTAATGCACAGAATATCCAACAAGAAACTATTTGAAAAAAAAAGAAAGAACTTGGCTAATTTATTTATATTTTGTTGAAAGAAAAGTGCAGACAGTTCCTGACTTACAACGGTTCAACTTACGATGTATCAACTTTATCATGTTGCAAAACCATTCTGTTTTTCACTTTCAGTCAGTACAGTATTCAATAAATTACATGAGATACTCAATACTTTATTATAAAACACGCTTTATGTTAGATGATTTGGCCCAACTGTAGGCCAATGTAAGCGTTCTGAGTATGTTTAATGCAGGCCAGACTAGGCAATGATGTTTGGTAGGTAAGATACATTAAGTGCATTTTTGACTTATGATATCTTCAACTTAGATGAGTTTGTTGAAACATAAGTCCATCGTATGTCAAGGAGCACCTGTATAACTAAGCTGGCTCTGGGAAGCAGTAGTGACTTAATAACTAAGTCACTAAACTCCACTTACTTTGTTATTGATGTGTATTTCCTTACACATAATGAAAGCGTTAAATGATTAAATTACCCAAATTACACAGGAGAGTTTCAAAAACTGAAATTGGTACATTTAAGAACAGAGGAATTTCTGAGTTAGACCTGGCTGCAATTCCTGGTTCTGTCAGGAATTACTAGGTGGATGACCTTCTCTCAGCCTCAGCTGCACACATATGTAAAAGGGTCACAATACCATCTGTCTCTATCATTCTCATTAGAACATTAGAATCTTCAAGATAATCAACCTTAACAGAAATTCAGAATGGGCATGACTATTAGGAGTCCCAAGACTACCTCAGGAACAGTGATTTGCTAGGAAGACATACAGGATTCAGCATACCGTCATTATTTACAGTTACGACTCATTGCAGTGAAAGGATACAAAGCAAAATCAGCAAAAAGAAAAGGTGCGTGGGACAAATCCAGTAGAAACCAAGGCCAAGCAAGGGCAGCTGTTAGAGGCAGAGAAGTCATCAGAGCTTTCAGCAATCTCAAAGGATTGGAGACAAAAATTGGAGTTCAGAGCTGCCAAGTTTCCTGAAAGAAGGGAGTTGTAGAGATGTGACCCAACACTTGACAGTTTTTCCCTAGAGGCATTTGACAAATTCTTAAGCTACATAGTGCAAGAAGCTAATAAGCAGCAAAGCATAAAGCAGAAAAACAAACAAAACAAAAAATAAGCAAACAAGCAACAGAATTTTTTGGCAATCTTGTTATGCTGAGGAGAGGAGGAGCCCTAGGCCTCTGATTGTGATCTCTGGAGGGCTATAACCTAGAAAGCAGGGCCCAGTGAACCAAGAGTTAAAGAAGTGTTACACATTTTGCAAGCCCACCTCAAGTCAATTCAGTGCTCACTAGATTGGGGCGATCTTCCCTACTCTAAAATGAATCCTCTTGGAAGGAAGATATCTAGAGCCTCTGTAAGTTTTTGTACATAATACATGGCATTTGACCAAATATTACCAGGCATAACAAGAAATAGAACCAGGAAAAAAATTCTAACAGAAACAGACCCACAGGTGATCCAGGATGGGAGTTAGCAGGCATGAACTTTAAAATAACTGTGATTAATAAGTCCAAGAAAATAGATGACAAGATAAAGAATCTCACCATCTCTTTTCTGTTAAGAGCTGGAGAGTTTCCAAAAACAACAGAAGATTCAAGCCACAGATTTAGGAGGGGCTACAAATCCCCAATAGGATAAATACAAAGAAAACCAACCTGTAGCACTCGTAACAAAATCACTAAACACCAGAGACAAAAAAATCTTAAAGCATCCAGTGAAGACACATTATTACCTTCAAATGAGGAAAAATAAAACAGTTGATTTCTCAACAAAAACAATGGAAGCCCAAACTCAATGCAGTGACATCTTTAAAGTGCTGGGGGAAAAAGAACCAACCTACAATTAATTCTGTACTGAAGATAGAGTCTTCAAAAGTGAAGTTGAAATAAGAAAATTTCCAAATAAGTAAAAATTAAAATAATGTGTTATAAGCAGATGTACATTAAAAGAAAAATGAAATGGAGTTCTTTAGGTAGAAGAAAAATAACCCTAAACCAAAACAGAAATAGAGGAAGGAATGAAGAACAATGGAAAAGCAGATCTAAATAAATACTGATGCCTGAAACAGTAATAATGTGTAATGAGGTTTAAAATATATGTAGTTCAATTAAAATATATGACAGTAACATAAAAGGTGGGAAGCTAAACAAAATTAATATATCCTAAGATCCTAGCATTGCCTGTGAAGAGGCAAAAGTCTTAATTTATATTATACTCTAATAAACCAAGGATTCATATTGTAATCTCTAGAGTACCAATAAAAGAATAGTAAAAGAAAGTGGAACAAGCTTATAGAGAGACAAAAATGGAATAACAAAAAAATTTAATTAATCTCAAATAAGACAAGGAGGAATAAAGAACTTATAACAGGTGAAATCAACAGAAAGCAAATATGGTAACTTACAAGCTCGACCGTATCAGTAATTCACTTAATGAAAATGGAGTAAATATTCCAATCAAAAGACAAAGATGACTGGATTTTAAAATATACAATTACATGCTGCATCTTAAACATAAGAACACAGAAAAGCTGAGAGGAAAAGGATGGAAAAAGATACATTATGCAAAAACTAGCCAAAGAAAGTTAGGGTAGCTATGCTAATGGAAAACAAAATAGACCTTAAAGCAAGAAGCATTACTAAAGAAAGAGACATTTTATAATGATAAAGAGATTAATTCACCAGAATGACATTAACAATTCAAAAGTTCTACATACCTACTATATAATTTCAAAATACATAAGGAAAAATCAACAGAACTAAAAGGAAAAGTGGACACATTCACAATCAGGGGAAAACTTGAAAACACCTCTCTTGGTAAGAAAAACAATAAGCATAACGTTATAAAAAATCTAAACAACAGATTAATACACTTGATCTTATCCAAAATATATAGAATGCTGCACTCTGCAATTAAAGAATATACATTCTTTTCAACTATGAACACATTTACTAAATATATTTTCTTCCTTACATTGATGTACTATATTCTTATTTTGAAATCTCAAATAGACACTTATATGAGAGAAATAACTTCATTCTTCCAAGAGGCTATCAAAAACATAACATATATCTATAAATATATATGATCATCAAATTCCCTGTAAACAATTACTAACTTGATACTTATCTCAATGATATCAACTATAAGAATCATTTACTTCTCTTATGATACGCCTCAAAACTTTCATTATAACCAAATCTGGCCTGGGATCCTGAAGTGTTACTTCAGTACCAAACTAACTTTTCTGGATGATTTTAATCTCTGTATTTGAGGGTACAATAGTATTCCATTTACTTAGCACAAACACAAATGGTAAACTTTTAGTTATAAGCAACTATGATTTCCAACAGACTAGAAGTTTTGATGTGATTTTCAATTACATGACATGATTTATCTGCCTAGAAAATACTCCAATTGCAATTACAGCTCCAAGAATTTTCTATGTAGTAGCAACAAATGGTCCTAAGAAATGCAAATCAGACTCAAGTATGTCTGTCACAGCCATTAAAAAGGAAGGTACTTATTTCTAAGAATTAGCCTGATTAAACAGTAAACTGTATATTAAAAATAACACATATTAATACTACTAAACTTTACTACATAGCTAGGTTTTAGATATCACCGGTAACACTTAGTCAAGAATGAGCTATATTACTTTTCTCAGAAGAAAAAGTTCTCACATATATATAAACAAACACACACCAACTTTACCTAAGGAAAATGTGGATAACAGAGGTTAATATTTCATTGTAGTCTTAATGGTCTATAGCAATTAATATCTTATTGTATTATTTTACCAATAACTTCCACCCAGTCTCTCATGTAATGCTGAGATCAAGACTAGAGCCTGCAGCCAAAGAATATTACGATGCTAACTGGTCCACAGACCTGTAGTCATTCCCTATACCTTATCGGAAATATACTCTAACTTTATCAAAACACACCAAATTAGTTTTTTAAAAAGTATTGACAGAAAATATAACTAATGCTAAGTATATTTTAAAGGCTTTCCCTGGCTTAAGTGCTATTTATCTTAATAGTCTGCATTAGGAAAAATTTCTCATCAGATTTTCTAATGCCATGCTATATGCATAAGAAGGAATTAAGTACTAATACACGCTACAACATGGACGAAACCTCAAAAACACGGTAAGTGAAAAAGAAGTCAGACACAAAAGGTCACATAGTGTATGACTGCATTTATATGAAATATCCAGAAGAGGTAAATCCATAGAGACAGAAAGCAGATTAGTGGTAGCCAGGGGCTAGCAGTGACTGCTTAAATGCTATGAGCATCTCCTTCGGGGGTGATAAAAAGTTTTGGGACAAGACAGAGGTGACTGATGGCTGCACAACATTGTCAACATACTAAATGTCACTGCACTGTTCACTTTAAAAGGGTGAATTTTATGTTCTGAGAATTTCATCTCAATTTTTTAAAAAACTAGGTCCAAATAGTGTTTTTGATTATAAGATAGTAATCAGGCTTCATTTCAACATGGGTATATTTTTAATTAAGACATTGTATAGAGGTTATTATTTTTCCAACTTCACTTTCCTATAGTGTCTTAAACATGCTCAAACTTCAGATACTTCTTCCACAGGCCTAATAGCCTGAAATTTAGTCAGACACATTAGCCTAATAAGAATTGTTGAATGTTTTTTTTTTCTTCTTCTATCTTCTTTTTGAGAATTGTTGAATGTTTTAACAATCTCACTCTCAAATCATTTAAATGAGGGTCACTGCAATTGTTTAATAGTTCAGATAACAGATAAAATAAAAACACCATTTGCTAAGCACAAAAATACTACATGGCTGTATGCTTTTATGACTCCCACCAAATATTCCCAGCTTTGACCAAGAGGGAAACACTCCCTAGGAAAGACATAATGCAAACTTGTTGCATCAGATGGAATTTTTATTATACAACAAACACAACTGGGTAAAATTAAAATGAGCTATGTGTAGTAATTTCCAATGAATACCCTGGAAATATGAAACATAATGAATATTCAACCACTAGCTTTATTAAAAAGGAAGTTCTATAATGTCTGGTAAACATAGTAGATCTAATATAAACATTTATTTCTGATCCTTTCTCAAATGCCACTAAGATGACATAAAAGAATAACTTTTTAAAAAGGGATAAATCCATAGGTGGGAAAAACTTGACAAGAGGTAACAGCAAAGAAGGGATACCCACAAAATGTTGGAAGATGGAAGCAGATGGATGAAACTAATGGGCTTAAGTTCCAACTTCCTTCACTTTGCTAAGTACCAACAGTGGGGAGAGAAATCAAGGGAAAATGCCAATTTATATCACAAAGCCCTAGAAAAGTTCAGGAATTAGGGACACTGGTTATTTTCAACAAATGGGTTTCAGGGTGGAACTGAAAGTAAGGATGAGTTAAAAGGTTTTATAAAGAGCAGTTAGACCTTCAGATCCCCTTCCTCAGGCCATCTCCTACTGCACAAAGATGGGAAGCTGGCTGTCAAAAACCTCTTCACCAGGGAGGCTATTCACTTAGAGCCAAAAGGCAGAAGCAAAATCCAGAAAATGAGGGTGGGTGTGGGGAGAGCAAGTGAAAGTCTGCTCAAACGCAAACCCTACTGAGAGCTCCCTAAAATGGTGGCTTATGCCCCTACAGCAGTATGTCTCAATTTTTAAAAATCACTTCCTTTTTAGACAGTTATTTTTCCTAACCTCTCCTTAATTAACTATATTTAATAAAAGGCAAATTTAACATCAGGTAAGACCCAGGTAAAGTGAGAACGGGTAAATTAGAAGGTAGATTAGAAAAAACATCCAGAAGAAGGCACAGAAAGACAAAGGGATAGAAACTTATTCCTAAGAGAATAAAAGACACAGAGGATACAATGAAAAGGTCTAACTTAACATAAATGGAGTCCCAGAGAGAGAGAGATAATGGGGACAGAAACAAGGTTTGATGAGAAAATAGCTAAAAATTTCTCCAAACTCACAGAAGACATGAAGCCCCAAAGTTAAGAAATCATGTGAACCACAGGCAAATAAACAGAAAGTCACATCTATGTAAAACTCCTAAATACTAAAGACTAAGAGAAATTCATAAAAGCAACTTAGCCTTAAAAGACAGATCAGCTTCAAAGGGGCGACAATCAGAGAAATACGCTAACTTGGCAGCTCCACAGTGGGAGAACAGAATGGTATCTTCGACGTGCTGAAAGAGAGTGAATGTCAACTAGATTCTCTAGCCAGCAAAAGTATCCTTAAAAAATGATGATGAAGACTTAACAGTGTTCTTTGAGAAAAAGAAAAATGACCTCAGATAAAACCCAAAATGGAGGAAGACATGAAGAGAGAAAAAAGAGGAGGGCGAGGTAAATGTGTGGTGAGATCTAGTAACTGCATAAAACAGTAACGTCTGTAAAGTTTAAAACACACATTGTATTAAAGTATCTGACAACAGCAGACATGTTGAGAGGGAGTTAAACGGACTTAACATGTTCTAAGGATTCCGTGTTGTCCAAAAAGAGATAGAAGTACAAATTTATATTAAGAATTTGATAAACTGAGAACACGTGAAGTAATGCCAAGTGTCCATTAAAAGAAGTTAAGAGGGTACAATCAATATAAATCTAAAATCAGTCTAAAATCTATCCGTCTACAAGAAGAGGAAAAAAAGAACACCAGGCAGGTAGAACAAACAGAAAGGAAATAATAATCTGGTAGATTTAAATATGTCAATAATTACAACAAATATAAGTGAATTAAATGCTTGAATTGATAATTGATAATTGTCAGACTAAATTTTTATAAATACAACTATATTGCTCTTATAAGACATTTAAATACAAAGACACAGAAAGGCTAAAAACAAACACTAAACAAAGTTAGTTACACCTTATATGTAAAAACATACATAACACCAACATGGTTAAATTCTATCAGTTTTTTAACATAAAGTCAAATATTCAGAAGTTTCAAACTTTCCAATTAAAATAATTTTACAGATTAGTAGTTTTAAGTTTTGTTCAATTTATACTTAATTTTTAAATCTCCATTGTTAGTTACAAAACTAAAATTATCATTTACTGCCTGCAGCAATGGTGTAGAAACTGAATGGAATGACTGAGATCTTATTTTTCATAATTATCACAGATTCACTTCGAATAAGTCTCTTGCCTTTTTCTTAGTTTATTTAAACAAACTCAAGTGTTATGTGCCAAATAACTCATGGGTCACAGTGTTGTGAAGAATACTTACATGACATCTGCAATGGACTGAATGTTTACATACCCCCCAAATTCATATGTTGAAATCCTAACCCCTAAGGTGGTAGTATTAGGAAGTAGGGCCTTTGGGATTAGGTCATGAAGGCATAGCCCTCATAAATGAGATGAGAGCCCTTATAACAGAGACCCCATAGAGATTCCTCATCCCTTCTGCCATGTGAGGTTACAGTAGGAAGACTGCCATCTATCAGGAAGTAGGCCCTCACCAGACACCAAATCTGCTGGCACCTTGATCTCAGGACTTCCCAGCCTCCAGAACTGTAAGAAATAAATTTCTGTTGTTTATAAACTGCCCAGTACATGGTATTTTGTTATAGCAGCTTGCACAGACTAAGACAGAAATTGGTACCAAGAAGTAAGGCAGCTGCTGTACCAAATACCTAAAACTGTGGAAGCGGCTTTGGAACCAGGTAATGGGGAGAGGCTGGAAGAGTTTGAAGGCACACACTAGAATAAGCCGACATTGCTATGAATGGCCTCTGAAGGGTGATTCTGGTGAGGGCTCAGAAAGAAAAGAGAAGAACTGTAGAGAAAGCCTCAATCTTCTTAAAGAATACCTAAGTAATCCTGATAGAATGTTAATATGACAGTAAAGGCCATTCTGATGAGGTCTCAGAAATGAGGAACAAGTTGTTAGAAACTGGAAGAAAGGCAGTTCTCTCTATAAAGTGGCAAAGAACATAACTGAATTGTGTTCCTGTCCTAGAGTTTTGTGGAAGGTAGAACTTATAAGCAATGACATTGGATATTTGGCTTAGGAAATTTCTATGCAAAGTGTTGAAGGTGTGGCTTGGCTTCTCTTGATTGCTTATATTAATAGTAAAAATGCAAGGAGAGAAATGATTTACAGATGGACTCGTTCATGAGAAAGGAAGTAGAACTTTAAGGTTTGGGAAATTTGTAGCCTGTCTATATTGTAATGAGAAAGCATGTTCCTGTTCTGGAGAGGAACCAAGGGTGTGGCCAAAGGACCATCTGATAAGGAGATTAGTCAGCCATCTGCCAGGAGCTAAGGTCCAACAAAATGAAAGAATGATCCCTCCTTTCCCCCAGGCAATTCGGAGATCACCAGACTGGTTTTAAAAGAGGGGCCACGTGTGCCTTTGGGATCCCAGCACCGGCAGCACCTCACATCACAAGCTCCAGTCCCTACATTCTGGCGCCATGCTCCTCGGCAGCACCAAGTATAGCTTCAGAGGGCCCAGGTGTGCCATGCACACAGTGGTCACTTCTTCAGAGGGTGCAGGCATTTGGCAGCATCCATGTGTGCTGTCTCTGCTGACCTGAAGAATACACAAGACTGAGGAATGCAGCTTCCTCCACCTAGATTTCAAAGGATGAAGCCACAGCACATGACCCAGGCAAGGAACTACCACAAGAGCAGGGCCACCACAAAGAGCCCCAACTACAGCAAGGCCCAGCAAAGACATAGGGGCAGGACTTTCTAGAGCCTTAGGGATTCAACCCCTGGCTAGCAGAACTGTAGGGATGGGACCCCCAGTGTGTCCAGAAGGTGGGACCACCCAGTAGGCCAGGAAAGCAAAGAATCCAGCCAAAAGAGATTATTCTCCAGCCTAAAGATTTTGGAGATGCTCAAGACCTGTCACTCTTTCTTCTTTTCTATTTCTTCCTGTTGGAATAGAAATGTCTGTCCTGTGCCTATCCCACCACTGTATTTTGGAAGCAGCTAAATAGGCCCATAGCTAAAGGACAATTTGCCTCAGGATGATTATACCTTGAATCTCACCTATATCTGATCTAAATGATACAGTCATACACTACATAATGAAGTTCTAATCAACAACAGACTGCATATATGACAGTGGTCCTGATTATAATATGTATTTTTACCTTTTCTATGTTTAGATATGCTTAGATATACAAATACTTCCCATTGTGTTACGATTGCCTGCAGTATTCAGTACAGTAACATGCTGTACAGGTCTGCAGCCAAGAAACAACAAGCTACACATACACGTAGCCTGGGTGTGTAGTACACTATATACCATCTAGGTTTGTGTAAATACACTCTATGATGTTCGCAGGTCTTTGGACTTTTAAGCTTTTGAGTTGGTGCTGGAACAGGATTTTGGGGGCTACTGAGATGGAATTGATATAGTTTGCTTGTGAGAAGGGCATGAATTTGAGGGAAGGACAGGGATGGGATACAAGGGACTGAATGTGTATGTCATGTGCAGTTATAGTGAGAAGAGGGCCGCCAATAAAGAAGTGGCCCCTCACCAGATACCAAATCTAACAGTGCTTTGATCTTGGACTTCACAGCCTCCAGAACTATGAGACATAATTTTCTGTCATTTATAAGCCACTCAGTCTATGGTATTTTGTTATAGCAACCTGAATGGACTAAGACAATATCTATCAATGAGTTACTAATTACCTTGAAAAAGACATTTACTATAAACATCTCTTCTTATTGCTACAATTATTCAAGCTTACTTAATATAAATTGCCTATAAATGAAAACAAATTAGTTCATAACAGATACTATATCTTGGGAAATAGTTTAAACCAAGAGGAATAAAATTTAATTGAGGGTTAACGTGGGGAATAAAACCATTCACATTGCATACAGGTTGAATAAAGCAAAATTCTGGCAGGGGAACATGGGCTTGAAAGGTTATAAAAGAGTAAACTCAACTAAAAAAAATTGGGGGAACTTATATTCATTAAAATGATACCTTAGTTTCACATTAGAACCAGGAAACAGAAAGAATAAATTAACATGGACGAAGACAGGATCCAGAAGAGCAGAGAAAATAAAGAGAAAAGAACAGGGAGGATCTTACTAAAAGGTAAGTGGTTTCCTAGTTTCAGCTCCAATACCGTCATTTGCCCTTTTCATTTACACTTGAAAATGTGGCTTTATCTTCTTCTGATTCCATATTCAGTCATTAAGATCCCTCTAGTGCTACCTAATATTATATCCTCAATCATTGCCCCTTATTCTTACTATTCTTTTTTTTTTTTAATTTAAAAAAAGTTTAAATTTTTTTGTAGAGACAGGGTCTCACTATGTTGTCCAGGCTGATCTCGAACTCCCAGCCTCAAGTGATCCTCCTACCTCAGCCTCCCAAAGTGCTGGGATTACAGACAGGAGCCACAGCACCTGGCCATACTATTCTTATTGGAGCTCATTATCTTCTCAAACATAAATGATTCTAAACAGCTTTCTCAAGAATTTTCTTGCCTCTACCTTCCAAGCTTCAATAAAATGCATACACTACTTTCAGGTAAAAACTATCACTTAGCATACTTTTGCCAGTGGCTTCAAAATTCCCAACTGCCTAAAGGATAAAATCTGATGTCCTTACACTGGTATTTAGGGCACTGTAAGACAGCCCTCCTCCCAAGCAATCTAATACAATTGAATTTTTAATCTTATATAGCTACCTATCACTTATTCACCTCATGGTTGGCACATTATACAGTGCTGAAGGGCATAAATATGGTCCCTGGGGTTAAACCAGGAGTTAACCAGGCAAAGTGTGAGTGAAAGACTTTTAAGAGAACTTAAAAGTTGGTACAGAAAAGTATGCTTTCAGGTTCTGGTTATCCCTGCTCCAAACACACAGCTATGATTAGATAAAATACAAAATAAGAAAACAAAAAAGACACAAATGCATATAAAACAAGATATACATCTCCTTGGACCAGGAGAAGAACAGAATCACAAAGTAAGTTCATGCATCTGCTGCCAGGTCCAAAAGCAGATAGCGGTAGCTCCTTCAAGGCAATGGTGAGGCTTACAAAGTGCCCTAGAGGCAGGGAACTAAAGCCACACTAGTGAATCCAGCAGCTGGAGTAAGGCTTTACACTTTAGAAAGAAGACCGGAAAAAAACAAGGCTGAAGTTTCTGCCTAAAGCTAAAGATTTTATAAAATTGCAATTATAAAGTCAGTAAGAAGGATACAGGGCATCAGAGTCAGAACCCTCAAGAACTCAGTGACTTTCCTGCAAAATCCCCAATCACTGAAGTATGGGAGGTCTGAAATGCTAACAGAAAACTAATATCATGCTACCATAAAGCAATATAAGCTTGGACTGGAGGCCAGAGAGGGACAGGTAGAAGTAATCACAACATCAGTAAGAGGTTAAGCGGAAAGACTAGAAAGGGCTGGGAGTGGGAGGACTCCTACTCAGTGAGCCTGGGAACTATAGGCTCATGAGAAACGGGATGAATTTACCAACACGTAAGTGGCACAATCTACAAATGACTTCGAAAATGTTTGGGGTCTTCAAAGAAGGAAAGAATAACGGCTATAACAAGAAAATGTGAAATAAAAGCATGCAGAAACAAAAAATAACCTAATCAGATGTGACATGTATAGTCATTCAAATAAAAATCTCTCATGAGATAAACTCTAGACTGAAAACCGAATAGTGGATTAATTCTAAAATGATACTGAAGAATCTATCTAGACTGCAGCAGACAGAAAATGTGAAAAAGCAATTAGGAGACACGCATGGAGAAGAGACTGAGAAGCTCTAATGCAACAATTCCAGAACAACACAATAAAGGGAAAGATAAAGAAGCAATTTTCAAAGAGAAAGTGGCTGGGAACTTTTCAAAATTGAAGACAAGAGTCCTCAAATTAAAAGTGCATATCAATTTGCTGCCATTGGATTTAGAAGGAAAAAAAAGTGCGTATCAAGTGTCAAGCAAGGTACATTAAAAATAAGTCTACTCCTAAACACAATGCACTGAAACTGAAGAGCACTGAGGATAAGAATAAAATCTTAAAGAAGTAGAAGCACAGACATTTTGGTAGAGAAAACAACCAATGCAAAGACCCTGTGATGACAAAGAGATTGATTTGTTCTAGAATAATGGCACTCAGGTGCGGCACATAGACCAGTGTGGTCCACAAACTCTTCAGTACAGAAACTGAAATAAAGTGTTCAGAAACTTTCATAACAATTTGACATAGAAATTACATCTCTGGTGAATCTCATAATAAGAAATTGGAGCTTAGATTTGTATTCCGTGGGTCACCTCTTCCATTTTTATAGTACTTCATTCTTAAGCAGAAAATAAAAACTGGCCCTTTGCCATAGCTAATTTAGAAGCACTATTCAAAAAATTAAAGGACAGTCAGTGCAGCTGGAATGGTAAGAATAATAATGAGAGTAGGACCAGCCGAAAGAGTAGAGGAAGGTATGGATGGCTCATGCTGGACCCCAGGGACACGATGATGAATATAGTCCACATGCCTGGGATACGGCTGAAGGTTTTCAAGCAAGAAAGTGACCACTACATACGAAGAAGCTGGAGGATACAAAAAGTACAGGGAGCAGTCAGAAGATTACTGGAGTAGTCCAGGCAAGGAATGACAGCAGCCTAGACTAGTGTAATGGCAAAGATGGTAAAGAGAAACGGAAAAATCTGAGAAATATTTTGGAAGAGGAATCGAAAAATTCTGGGTGATGGACTGATTATGGGCAAGGGAAAGACAGAAAGATGCCAGGAATGAGATATGAGTATCTGGGTGTATATGGGTGGCCAAGGATGAGCAGGAGTCAAAGGCTGAGTTTCAGAAAAGTTACTTTCGTGTCCGAGTGTACATAATCAAGTTGGAAGGTGGATATACACAGGTCTGGAGCTCAAGAGAGAGGTCTGGGAGATTCTGGTATTTTGGAGTTGTCAACATACAGATAGAATTTGAAGTCACAGGAACGAGTATTACCTACAGAAAGCAGGTAGGGTGAAAAGGTAAGTGAAAGAGGAGAAAAAGCAAAGAAAATGAAGAGAAAATGCTCGAAGGAAAGGTTATGATCAACCCCGCTCTTGTTTTCCCTCTCAACAAATAAACTCAAGTGATCTGTGTTACATTCACTTAGTGTTTACTTCCAAGGTAATTGTTATTCATCATATCCCATGCACAGCAAAACTAAAGGATGGATATCAACAGCTAGGCTAAGAGAAAGAGGTAAAGATAAGAACTACATACAACCTCCCCCCTCCCGCACTACCAACAATGTAAACAGTGACAAAAATTTACAATTACTCCTGACAGGCTTCCAAGAAGCAATAAAAAGAATAGCTGAATGAATAAGCAATTATTATGCAATAAGATATTGAAATCATAAATGGCTATAACTATGAGGAAAAAGACTGCCAATCTGAATCGGGGGAGGAAGCTGGCTGCATTCAAACAGCAAGTATATACCAATGATCCTGTCCAAAATTTCAAAGCTGGCTAATCTTCAACTCACGATCAGAACCTTCCTCATTCTCCTTATCTATCTGTATTATATGAAAAAAATTAAAACAAAATAACAACATGTACATTTAAGAAGCAGAACACTGAATAACTGGACTCTAGTAGTGTGTTATGTTAACTGGATGTATCAAACTGGAACAACTGCAGAAAGCTCTGCGGTCACCACTCCCTTCAAAAACACATTACCTGGTGCTTACATCATAGACACATCAGGATATCATAAGCTTCTAAACATTTTGAATTTTAATATATTTCATATATAGACTGTATCAGTTATCATTCCATGCTTAAGAACATATACAATTACTCTTTCCTCTTCTACAAAATTTGCACTCATTAGCACACTTGCTCCCCTAATGAACACTTGCTCCCCTAATGTTTTCCTCAACCATAACTTTCCTAAGCTCCAAATAAGCCTTCCCACCTTACCTAAGGTAGTCTAAGGTAGTCCCTGATTATCTGCAGAGGACAAGACCAAGACCCCCAGTGGACGCCTGAAACCACAGACAGTACCAAAGCCTACATATAGTATGTTTTTTCAGTCTGATAACTGGGACAGCTACTAAGTGACCAAGTGGTGGGGAGTGCCTACAGTGTGGATACACTGGACAAAGGGATGAGTCACATCCCGAGCAGGATGGAGTGGGATGGCAAGAGATTTCATCATGCCACTCAGAACAGCATGCAATTTAAAACTTATGAATTGTTTATTTCTGGAATTTTCCATTTATTAATAATATATCCAGACCATAGCTGACCATGGGTAACTGAAACCACAGAAAGAAAAACCATGGATAAGGGAGGGCTATTGTATTTCCTATTGCTGACTTTGTTTCCTTCATCTTCAGCTGCTATTTCTTTACCAAACCTCATCTATTATCTTTCAAGCTCCAGCCTAAAATTTATCAACCTAACAAAACTCTTCCAGATAAATCCAGGCCATTTTAAAGTATTCACTTAGTAACTCTTTTTATCAAAATGTGTATGTGATTTTAACTGTTACTTTTGTATTCTCTTATAACCACTGTCGCGCCTTCACAAACATAAACTGTGCAGCTTCTACCAGCTTCCTTCAGGACACCAGCTCTCGTTTCTCGTTTCTGCCGCTGTAAGAGTCTAGCACAACATTCTGCCAATAGTAGTTGTGCAGTAAGTACTTAAATATAATGACTCAGTAACAACACAATCAGTCAATGAATGGATACTACATGCCAGGCACTGAGATTACAAAAATTATTTTTTAAAAGGCTCCTCCTTTTGGAGTGTTGGCGCTTACGCAGGGGGAGGAAGGTGGAGAGAGGGCAGTGGAGAGAGGAGATTATTATAGTTACACAAGGGCAGATAGAGCAAGTAAGTAAAAAATATTCAAGATAACGACAGCCATGTTTCTCACTGTTAAATAAGGGAGTTACAAATTTGAAATTTGAAAACTAGACTGAATCCTCAGTGTAGGATTGCAAGCAAAAGCATCACTGTGAACCCAGGGTTTTCAGATTATGTCTGTTTACGTGTGCATTCATGTACATGCATGTGTGTGCAAACATGTATGTATTCATGTATGTAAATACATACATCCTATAGCTCTGTCTACTGAGAGATCTCGCGAGTAGTAACACCACAAAAACAATAAATACCACTAGCAGTTAGGCTTACATATAAATACCATTTTCCACCAGAAGAAATGAGAAAGCCTTGAAGAAATAACTAACTCCAACCCTGGCATAAATAAAGTACATGTAAACATGAGCCAAGAAATCCTGTTGGGTCAGAAGGAAAGGAAGTCCTCCAAGAATGACGGGGATATGTCAAAAATATACAGAAGTTGTTTGAAGGGGCCAAATCAGGGAAATTCTGAGCATCAAAATAAATAATGAGAGTAACATTAAAAACCTACTGAATTAAAATTATAAATCATAAGTCCGACACATATAAATTTAAAAATAAATAAAAGTTTGATGATAAATGGAATATTGACATAGTTTCAAAGTACATCCCATAAAAATACTTACTAATTACAAAAGGAGAGAAAGCTAACTTTACGATGGAAGAATTTGGCAGATACCACCTTAATTAAGTGATTAAAGGGAACATTCTGAGTAATGGGACAAATAAAAACTACACATGCTATCACAGGATGCAACGAGAAGAACACAGTGTTCAAGATATCCTAGCCAGAGATGCGTAACCTGAACATAATCATGAGGAGACGCAGACAAACTACAACTGAGAACCTATAATCCTCCAAAGCATCAGACACAAGAAGTGAAAGCAGAGGTATGCAGAAACTTCATCTGAGACAGAGAAAGAAGAATGAAAGCATGGGGGAAGAAGTCGCTGGTTGCCTAACAATGTACGTTAATGCAAAGGAGAAACAGCTAGAGTAAAATTTCAAGGGGAAATTGTCTGGATTTATAAGTGGCTATTATCAGGTCTGTATGTTTATGTGCATACAATGAGGAGAACTGCAAGTTCTTAACCTTGTTTTGTACCACAGTCTTCTTGGAGAGTCTGATGAGGCCTGTGAACTCCTTCTCATAATAATACTTTTTTATATATATAAAACAAAATAAATATGATTACCAAAAAACCAATTATATTGAAATACAATTATAAAAACGTTATAAAAACATATTTGTGATATAGCACTATATGTGATTTCTTTAAAATGTGCTTATCTAGACATATATGCTCATTTTAAGACAGTAAGACTAGTAGAGAGTCTAATAATAACCATAGTTGTAAAGTATTAATAAGCATAAATGCTATTTCAGCATAGCTAAAGCAACTGTAATAATATGTCTGTGAACTATAGGTTAGGGACACATGAATTGAAACTTAAAAGGAGATTTAAATACCAGTGAGAACTGACAATCTCTGTATTTATTTCCATTACTATTAGCAGGCACTTTGAAGGGCACAGAATAAAAGTGACCGCTTGTCCAAATTACCACATTTATAAAGAATGGCGTTCCAATTAATGTTTTACCACACTTAAAACTGCTATAGTGATATATACAACACTGCATGGCAACAAATTAACAAATTTGATGACAAGTTAATACCTAACAACAAAAATCATGAAGGTTCTATAAAATGAGACTATTCTTACCTATATACACAAAATTATAAAATGCTAAGCTCTGGCATTACGATTGAAAATGGTAATATTAAATTATCTCTGAGCCTACAACTGAAAAAATTCTTATACACTGGATTTTAGGAGAAAAGATTACCTACTTAGAAGAATATTTGGCAGATGTAAATTCTCAAAGGGATGCTAAATTAGCTGTTTCTAATATATATAAATAGAAGTTATTGGAGAGCCATCTGATGTGTGTAGACAAAACAAAATCTTTTGAAATATAAATCCTGACTCTAAGCCCTCTTAATTTAGGTAATATCTAAGTGTGATATTTCTCACATTGCTTATTGTGGGGTTAAAAGCATTATAATAATAAAACCAGCATTCAAAATATAATGATATTTTTATTAAAATCACACCCAAATATCAACATTTAAAGAATCAAGAATACGATCACAATTTGAAACAAATATTAGATGTGTAAGCCAAATTATATTAATTCTAAACATGCACTTGACTGTCAAAATCTCCATGCCTTTTCTGTGCTTAACTATTTTAATGAAGCCTAACAGTATGTTGCAACATAATAAAAGAATGAAACAATTGTATCCTACCTAGTTACTTTGCAGCTTGATTCAATTAAGTCATTTTCAAAGTCAAGCAGGCTAGAAGGCATATTATATTCCAATGGGGATGTCAGTCTTTTCAAACGCAAAAGACCAACGCAAAATTTTGCTCCCATCTCTTCCAATTCTCGAGTACCAATCTGCAAACCCTAGAAATAGAATAATATTATACATATAATTAGAAAGAAAGAGTTTGCTATCTTCTAGCTGCATCTTACTAAAATTTTATAGAAGGAATTTATAACTATATTAATAAAATTATAAGACTGGTACTTTGTATGGAACTAGGACTCAACAAGTATCATATCTCAACAATATAAGATTATTCTATGTCACAAGGGAAACTAATTGTTCTAAAAAACCATTTCTAAAATGTCTATTCTCATTCACTATTATACAAACTATTTTCACCAACATGCTGGGGAGAAAAAAAACAGATGAACATTTTGGTTACGCTACTCTTGAAGATCATGTGAGAAACAACATTTTAACAAGATCTTCCTAGTATTCCCTGTAATCCACTACTTTGTATACCAATGTTGAAACACTATGCCTTGTTACAATCAAGGCTTCATCCAATACGTACAGTTGAACATTACCTTATAGATACTTTCACCGTATGATAAGAGAAAGTGGTCAGTAAAAAACAAATGAAAGGTAACTGCCAAAAAAAGAATTAAACAAATCTAAGCCCATGAAGTGGCAGTAAAATAAGTTCCTATGTTTCATGTTGTAAGGGACCAAAACTGTACACAGGGCTCAATTGCAAAATAGACTTCTTGCAAAACAGACTTCTGCATTCTTATAATACTTGTTTGCTTGCTAACCGCTCAGTTATGCTTCTGTGATAACGGCGTGCTGGCAGAAACCGCGGGGTAACATGAGAAAGAGTGCAGAGAGAGACAGCTATAGAACCAATCGCTGTACTAGATAGATGCATATTCAACGGGTGGACAGCTCTTTGTTTACTGCCTGAACTGACCCTATAAAACCGCCCTTCCCGCGCTGCCCGGGGTCCTTTGTCCAGAGAAGAGGCCACTGTGTGTTGGCGCTCTGAGCCACGGACCCTAACTCGAGTGCGGTGGTAATCACCGCCTCTTGCGGCGTGCAGCCTCCGTGACTCGGTCTCTCTGTTTGGTGGTACTGCGACTCCCGATCTAACAATGTCAATTAAGAATGCACATTTCAAATTTTTTCTATTAAGGTGAAAATATTTTGTCTTAATCCCCTACCCTTTTTTAACTAACGGCTTCCCAATAAGCAATATAAAGTTTACCGAAAGTTAAATGTTACCACATAAAACCATAAAAATGGGCTGCAAATTAAGATACTCCTTCTCATTTATTTTTCAGATAAAATATATCTCTAAAATATGTGAAATCCTTACACCAACAAAAGTAGTAGGTGTAGATGACAGCAAACATCACTTAGAGAAAACATAGTATAAAACAACATTTCAGGCTGGGCACAGTGGCTCATGCTTGAAATCCTAGTATTTTGGGAGGCCAGGGCGGAAGAATCACTTGAGGCCAGTCCTTGAGGCCAGGAGTTCAAGACCAGCCTGAGCAAAGTAGTGAGACCTCCTCTCTACAAAAAATTAAAAAAATATTAGCCAGGCATGGTGGCAAATGCCAATAGTACTAGCTACTGAAGAGGCTGAGGCAAGAGGATTGCTTGAGCCCAGGAGTTTGGGGCTGCTGTGAGCTATGATCGTGCCACTGCACTCCAGCTTGTCTCAAAAAAAAAAAAAAAAAAAAAAGAAAAGAAAAAAGCAGCATTATTTGTAATAGCTTATAAACACAACAATGATGGAATGGTTTCATTGATTACATTTGTATGGATACAATAGAATGTTGGAAGTCATCAAAATGATTATTGAAGTTTTAGTGGAATGAATGTTCTTCGCATCATGTTAAGTGAAAAAAATGATACCAACTCTTAAGTATGGTCTCAGTAATACATACACATAATGGGAGAAAGATGGCAGAAAATAGGTAAAAATGATGATGGTTGCCTCTAAATTGTAGATAATAGATGATTTGGTTTTACCTTTATTCTTTTCTACACTTTCTAAGTTTTATACAATAAAATCTAAGTTATTTTATAAGGTTAGGAATATGAATTAGTTTGAGAAAGTACATTATAAACTTTGTTAACTTCAATTGAGGATTGCTTTGTAAATAACATGGTTTCATGATGATTTGGATTAAAGTTTGGAAATAGACGACATGAGATCTAAGCTTACCTGTTGAAAACACAGGGGCTTCAGCAGGCTCTCCCAATGTCTCTTCTGTAGATATTTCATCTTTTCTATTAGCACGATAGAAAAGAAAACAGAGGTGGTGACAGGGAACTTGATGACAATAGGGGACATACATTTAAATTTGCCTATACTGAATAGACCTAAAAATTAGAGAAAAAGTACAGTTTAAAACCGGATTTACCTATGTTTTCTTTTATTACAGACGTAATATTTGAATGCATTCTCACTGAAGAAAAATTTAAACAACCTAAAATAGCTATGCTTGACTCCAGGCTTTGCCACAAGTTGTGCGTCATCCTGGGGAGCATTTCCGTAGTAGGCAATGATGATCTTTAGGGCTTGATGTTTTATAGTCCCACTGTGCTTACTCTGGGTTCTTGGGAATTGATGACATACTCTGTGACTGAAATATTCTTCCCCAAATCCCAGATCCTCAAGCCTGCATATCCAGAGTCATTAAGCTCATCTAGTTATACAACTCTTGTGGTTACAGTAATGGGAGAGAAGTTGATTTATAGGTAACACAGGTGTATTAAATCTGTATTCTGGACACAACCATTGTCTACAATGGTAACTAGCCAGGAAATTGGGGATAGGTTTGCAGTGCCATGGGATGGCAGTGTGGAAGATGTTCTAGGGGCAGATCCAAAGTCATGGTGGTAAAGCTGTCTGCATATAATGTTGGCCCATTTTAGCAAGCATTATTTAGAAAGGAGTACTGATAGTGATATTTTTTGAAGCTCACTGAAAGATTTGTTGCTGTCAGCTATTAGGTACCGCAGGATTGTGTCTGTGTTAGTATAACATAATAGCACTTGATGAATATATTTGATCTAATTATTTGTGGCTCATGATGGTGGTAAGATCAAAGGGAACGGCTAGATGTTCTGTTGTTTCGGAGTCATCTAGATTGGTCATAGCCAATAGTACCACCTATGTATCTCTGCTACGCCCAATTCTGCCAAAGTGCTAGTAAGTACAATACACAAAATATTATCAATCAGCCAGGCACAGGCTCTGACCAGTCAGAATGGACGTCAGTTGTAAACATGGATAACTACAGTGGTCCACACAGGCCAAACATAAATTGACATCTTAGGGGAATTTGGAACCAGCTATTCTTGTTATTTTTTTCCTGGTATTACGCCACGTACTTAGTAAGTAGTTTTTAGTGGAGATTATATTTAATAAATTCTCATATCAAACATTATATATAGTGTTTATGACTTAGACAATTTTTTAAATTTTATAGATCTTTGTTTATATTAATAGTAAGCTCCCCAGGAACAGAGAGGAGGGGATGGGTATATTCACACCTAATGGGTGTGGTGGGCACCATCTGAGGGACGGACATGCTTGAAGCTCTGACTTGGGCAGGGCAAAGACAATATACGTAACCTAAACATTTGTACTCCCATAATGTGCTGAAATAAAAAATAAAAAAAATGGTAAGATCTCCCTTCATTCTAATTACTTGTCTCCTTGTTTTGCCTTGCTGTAAAAAAAGAAAATAGCCAAGGACAGTAGTTAGTAAGATGCTGGCTATTGCATTAGTTGCATGTTAACAGCTCACTGTGCGAGACTGTGTGTGATGCTGTTTCCTTATCCTTTACTAAAAGGTGTGATTCTGCCACTAAACTGCCAATCTTTCCATCACTGAGAAGTGGTAAATTGGGAGGCTGAGCCACTCAGTTCTTCCAGTAGCCTTTATTTCAAAGTCATTTGAAATTGGCAGATTTATGGGCTAGTCAGGTGAGAAAATTTTCTGTTTTGTATTCTTGGAAAGGTTTGAAGTAAAAGAGAATTTCATTTCTTTTCTTTCTTTCTTTTTTCTTTTCTTAAACAACTTGGTAACCATAGTTAATGTAAAATGTTTGTTTCGTGCTCCTTCTTTCTCTCCAGCAATGCTGGCAGGCACAGGAGTGGATGGAATGACTTTCTTTCTTTCTCTTTCTGGCGTGGGTAATTGTTTCTTATAATTTATGTTTCTCTATCAAGATTTGGTACATTCTTTTGATTTTTTTTCTTATGGATGGACTCTGCTTTGCTTTTTTTTTGAAAATGGAGGAGTAAGTAAAGTATCATCCTATATTTAAATCAGAGGAGCCAATATGTCTGTGTCTTGTGAACAAAGATAATACTCTACTACTAAGATTTTCCTAAGTCACATTATTTCTCCTGGAAATAACTTTTTAGAATTCTTAAAAGAGTGGCTTGATAGACATAATTGATCAACAAAATATATGAGGACTTTACTCAGTTTTGTGTAGTAGGAAAAGTAGGAAAAGTATGAATCAGTTCCTGCTCTTGAGGGGTTTACACTCTCACAGGAAAACAACAGAAAGCAAGGAAACACTAAATGGAAATGTAAGTGCCAGACAGAGTGCAAAGTTCAAAGCAGGGAGAATTGCTGCAGGCTCAAATAGGCTGTTAAGACAACATGGAGAGGTGGGACTCCACCTGGAGCTTGAACAGGAGTAGGACTTGGATAGGTGGGGTGGACAAGGCAGGTTCTTCCAGGGGAGAGGCTTGGGGTACGAATCCAGGATGAGTGGGGTGTGGTCTGTGCTCACTGGTATGGTGGGAGCAGTTGGATCATGAGTAATGGGAGGCCAAGGTGGAAAGATCAGGGGCTGAAACGTCTTCATTAATTAGTTTGGCCTCTGCCTCAGTAGAGGTCCTAGTAGACAACAGATAACTCACTCATAGTGAGGTAATTTGAACAAAGTTCAATGAAAGGATTATTTACTAAGTTGTGGGAAGAATGTAAGTGCAACCACAAGGGAGAGTGTGGTGCCACAGGGCAAGTAACAGTGGGGTGCGAAACCTACCCCTCGGCCAGGAGGGTGGGAGGATAGGAGGAGCCAGAGACAGAGAAGGCTCTGTGGAAAGAGCTGCCTGACAGGAGCTGAGATGAAGTTGAAGAAGGCCATGAGAAGGCTCAAGGACTCTGCAGATGTGTGTGTGTGTGTGTGTGTGTGTGTGTGAAACTCCCTGCCCTCATCTCCTCTTTCCCTCTGATCTCTTCCTCCTCATTGGCTGGCCCTAATCAGAAGCTGGAGGGCAAGGGATGCTACTGATGCAGTTCTTGCCACGCAGCCTCCTGAACACAGAGGTGAGCTGGAGAAGGGTGGGGAGTGGATATTCAGAAGGGCAAGGGGAAGATGGAGGAATCTTTTGAAAGGCATTGAACAGGGCTCAATGTAACAGGGCTCGATTTATTAATCTAGCAGCAGTTATGCAAATTAAGGAGAAGAGAACAGAGACAGGGACATCTGTTAGGGAGATCAGATTTGACATTTTGACATTTTTCATAGAGTTAATTAATAAGTTAATTAATAAGGTCCACCAACTTGGACCAGGTTGGTGGAAAAGGGAGTAGACACAAAGGAACAAATGTGACAGGCATTATAAAGTTTCTCCAGTAACTGATATGGCCACCTTTGTGTCTCTCTTTGTAGTTTTATCTTCAGATTTAGATTTCTAAATGTTATAAAACGTATGGATTTTGTGAGTTTAGAGTTTGGCAACAACATCTCTCTTCTTTAATCATTTTATCTCATGCACTTTCCTATCTTTTTTTCTTTTCCTTATTTTTGTATTGTGATTTTCTTATTTGATATTCAGTTCTTGAAGATACAGCTCAGTGCTTTAATACTTTAGTTTGAGAAATGCTAACACTTTACAGAATACCAAATGAGTGTTCAAAATTCAGGTTGCTCTCTGATTGTATTAAATATTTTCCTGAAGTAACTAATAGTTTACCATAAATTTTAAAAATCAAACTGTTTTAATGGCTTCATATCTTATAAGTGAAGATACACATTAGATACATATCACATAGTGCTGAATTCATTTTATCTGAAAACAATGCAAACATCTATCTCAATCTATAAGGTCTATACATTTTTCTTTTATAGTCCATGTATCTTCAGCACAATATATGCATAAATTGTCTGTCAGAGTAACCTACACAGATCTTGGTGGCTGACATAAAATTATAAAGGTACAATAGCTTAATTTTACTCTATTATATGATCTTTCTAAAGTCAAGAGCATGCAGCACTCTATTTTGGATACTTACCTCTCAGGAAAGCTTCTCTGTTTTATTCTCTGCAAAAAGAAAAAGGTAATTTTACAAGGAGATAATGCTGACTGAAGAGC
Source organism: Lepilemur ruficaudatus (assembly GCA_963574885.1). Taxonomy (NCBI): domain Eukaryota; kingdom Metazoa; phylum Chordata; class Mammalia; order Primates; family Lepilemuridae; genus Lepilemur; species Lepilemur ruficaudatus. The sequence goes on from CAUYRT010052976.1 coordinate 75,582, forward strand.
TAAAGTCTATTTTCATTCCCTTCTCTCTTCAACTACACTTCAACCTGCCTGTGCAATATTATTTTGCAGGAATAAAATTCCTTTATCAGATATCTCCAAGCATTTCTTCAACTAACCCTCACGCTGGTGGAAACTAATTCAAAAGGAGCAAGGGCTGGAGGCCTGGGAGCTCTTTGGTTAGTGTTCCAAATAACCATACAGTGCTTAGGCTCACCTGCTGAAGAAGATCTAGGTGCTCCTGGGAGTTGCTGAAGTTTTTGCCAATGTCAAAGAGGCAGAAGGTCTCCCGCTGGCAGATGCTGACCCAGTCCTGGTATTCCCCTAGGTCAGGGATGCGATCCAGAAAGATCCGATATGCTTCCCACACCACTTCCTGACACACTGCAATACAGAGTCATCAGGGATGGAAAATGGCCACGTCCTAAGAAGACCTCCTTACCCCAACCCAGGTACGATCTCATAGCATGGAAAGTTCTTTCATGGCTTATGTTGACATGCTAATTTACAGGCCCTAGCAATGAATTCATTTAAAAAATATTTATTGAACACCTACTATATTCTATGGAGAGAAAGAAAAGAAAGAAAATAGGGATTAGGCATTTATCCAAAGGAAGAGAACTCAGTTTATTGAAGAGTCATAGCACCCCCATGTTTATTGCAGCACTATTCACAATAACCAAGATATGGAATCAACCCAAATGTGCAGCAAGAGATGAATGGATAAAGAAAATGTGGATTATATACACAATGGAATACTATTCAGCCTTAAAAACAAGGATGAAACCCTGCCATTTGTAGCAACATGGAACTAGAGGATGTTATGTTGAGGGAAATAAGCCAGGAACAGAAAGTTAAACACCCCATGTTCTCATTCATATGCTGAAACTACAGAAAGTTGATCTCATAGAAGTAAAAATAAGAACAGAGGATACTGAGGCTGAGAAGGGTAGGGGAAAGGGAAGATTAAGGAGTGATTTATTAAAGGATACAAAATTACAATTAAATAGGAGGAATAAATTCTAGTCAGCTAGAGCTGGGGTCCCCAGCCCCCCAGGCCATGGATTGGTACCCGTGACTTGTTAGGAAGGGGGCTGCGCAGCAGGAGTGAGCAGCAGGTGATTCCTCTGTATTTATAGCGCTCCCCATTGCTTGCATCACCACATAAGCTCCGCCTCTTGGTAGATCAATGGGATATTAGATTTTCATAAGAGCAGGAACCCTACTGCAAACTGTGCATGTGAGGGATCTAGGGATCTTTATGAGAATCTAATGCCTGAAGATCTGAAGTGGAGCTGAGGTGGTGATGCTAGTACTGGGGAGTGGCTGCAAATACAGATAATCATTAGCAGAGAGGTTTGACTGCACAATAAATGTAATGCACATGAATCATCCCGAAACCAGCTCCCAACCCCCAGTCCGTGGGAAAATTGTCTTCCATGAAACTGGTCCCTGGTGCCAAAAACATTGAGGACCACTGATCTAGAGCATGGTATGGTGACTATAGTTAACAATATATATTTCATATAACTAGAAGAGAAGATATTGAATGTTCCCAACACAAAGAAATGATAAAAGTTTGAGATAATGGATATGCTGATTACCCTGATCTGATCACTATACATTGTATGTATAGAAACATAACTATGTACTCCATAAATATGCATAATTATTATGTGTTAATTAATAAGTATTAAAAAAGAAGATAGGGAATATTGTATACATGTGTGTGTGTTTGTGTTTAAGACTGCAATTTAAAATAGGATGGTTGAGGAAGTCTTCACTATAAAGGTGACTTTTGAACATTTTGGGAAAACTAAAGGCCCCTAAGCTGGGGACTGCCAGGAGCATTGAAGGAATAGCAAGGATGTCAGTGTGGCCAGAGCAAGGTTGAGAGAGTAATAGAGGATGAAGACAGAAGGATGTGGTGAGGCAGACACAGACTGTGTAGGGCATGGTAGACCAGCAGTCTCCAAACTGGGGCATGGGTACCCTGGCTGAACTTGAAGACTTTCCAAGCGATGGGCAGGCACACAGACATTTAAAAGTAATCAATTTCCAGGTCTCAACTTCCCTGTGTGTGCTTTACTAAAATTGGTCTCCCTGAGGACACACCTCTCCCTTTTCACTTCACCTTAGGTTACAATCTTTCCCCATTCACCCATCCCTAATGGTACTGTGGCACAGCACCTCTAGGTTGCCACTCAAAGAGACAATTTGAGGGACCAATATTGAGATTGAGAGAGTGAACCTAGTGGAGGGATAAAACGCATTTTGATAACTCAGAAGATTTCTGATTCTTTGCTTTCAACAAATTAAAAGAAATCCTTATGGAGTTGACAGCTGATAGATCATAAAAAATAATCATGAGAGATTATTGACATATAATGCCAAAGGAATTTGAAGAATGAGGACGTTACTATAACAAAAATCCATCATTTCCCATCTACTTATTTACGTAAACAAGTTTTCTCAGCACTTAACTGAAACTAAGTAATATAATACAGATAAAATTGATATAAACTCTGTCTCTTTCTAGCAATGTGCAATATAAATAATGACTAATTTTACATAAATTGACAGAGAAGCAAAAGCAAAACAATGTCATCAATCCAGAGGTAGAAGCTAAGGAAGCTTAAGCTGTGGATCCTTTATTTACACTGATTCCTTCCAAAGCCCTGTGTTTAATTTTGCATTTATAAATATTAATACTCACAAAAAAGTGTACCTCCCCCTACCTCCATCTGTCAATAAAAACTTAAAGAAATTTGTCAAATTTATTATATACATTTGTTTTAATCAATGGTATATTAAAATTATCATAAACGTAACTGAATCCAAAAGAAATTTATTTTGACACATAAAGCCTGTGGTCATAGGAAATAAAAAATGTAATTTCAGTTTACATACTTCATGTATATTTTTGTTACTAAGATGTATTTTAGAGCAATCAATAACAGATTTTTAAGCATAAATATAAATTACATTAAAATTAGACCCTGAAAGGGAAATGGAATGGAAATGGGGATGTATGGAGGAAAAAGAATGATATGACATTTCCTATGGTTTGGAAGAGTTGTTCATGTATTTGTTAAGAGAATTTGATGGTAGGTATTGAGTGGCCATGGTAGATTCCACTGGATACATAAGAATGATCCAATTCTTATTCTAAGTATCAATCTTTACAACTCATTGAAAATTGCATCCTATCTAATTATTTAAACTTAAGATGAAAAACTTTAGATGTTAACTGAAAAGTGTACAAGGGGGTATATAGCATAAAAATTATTTTAGGGGTTTAAGTGAGCAAAAAATGTTGGAAGACTCTCTTAAAAGCAATTGTAATATGCTGATTTTTACGTCTTAGGGGAAGGGAAGCAATTGGAGCCTTTTGGCAGAGGCTGACACCACCTAAGTTTCTAAAGAAACACTTAAAGAACACTGCTGTGTGGAGAAAAAGGGTTGTGGGAAACGACAAGGGGAAATAAGACCAGCTTGGAAACTCTTACGCCTATGCCTTATCCCCCTCGTCCCCTCTTGATCTATGTCTACCTGGCCAGTTCCTTTAAGGCAATTGATCTTTCATAATTAGTAACCCACAGAGACAGAAGAGGGTGCAGTCCCCACCACCTCAAATGTGCCATCTAGTTTTCCACATTTGGGGAAATAACAGAGGACAATGCATGTGGGAGGTAATGGAATAGGCTTGCCCTAGAGAGCTCACTTTTGTGAACATGACCTGTTTCCTGCCAGGCTAGGATCAAGGCATTTTAATGCCTTTCCTGATACCAACCATCATGCAGTCTCTGGGCCCTCATCTCTAGTCAGAAATCTACATACCATGCAGGAAGGAAACAATGCTTGGATGTTTTCAGCTTTTTCCAAACCCTAAGAGTTGTGTGTTTAGTCTGAGCAAACCAGCTGCCCTTGCTATCCTTCTTGCCTACATTATGCACGCTCTCTTTGGCGATGTTATTTTGCCTTTCCATCTTTCCCCAGTATTCCTGCTAGTTTAGTTCAAAACCTATTTGAGTGCCAGAGATATAACAATGCATAAAAAATAAACTAACACTGCCCTTTGAGGTCCTAGGTTCGGTGACTTTCACGGACAATATCTGTGTGAGAAACATCTGGGAAGACATAATGTAATAATCTCTTGCCAGTTAGGCGTGACCTTGGGTGTGTTGCTTTTGGTCTCAGATGAAGATTTCCTTAAAAGGAAAGAAAACTTCAGTCTAATTTCAGGCTAACTAATTTTGTTCTTAGTTGAACCTAGTTGTTCCTAGTTGAGCCCAAACTCACACTTGCAAGCATCATGCCTGATGTAGACAGTTGTATATAGAAGTTAATTTTCCCTAGTGCTTTGCAGGCTGAGGACGTATCACCAGTTACCCAGAGGTTCTGCAAGCAGCACCCTCTCATATGGTTGGGGAGATTGAGGCTGAACTGTCAAGTAGGAGGTGCTTGTTTTTGGTGACTGTATCTTCTTAGTCAGGCTCTTTTCCCTGCTGTCTTTCCTCCTACCACAGGACACAGAGCTCCCCACCTCCCCACCTAAAAAAAAGTTTCATAAAGGCTTTGAGAAAACTTTCTCTCTGAAGCACAACGTCTGAAGCTGCTTGAAGAATTCTCTTCCTAGGGCACGGTGGTTTACGGGGAACATAATGTGAAGGGTGAAACCTCAGACTCTTCTTTCTTGTGGCTCCTCTGATGTAACTTTCTGGCCTCTTAGAAGCTTCCCACAAACCAGAAGGCACAGAATCCTCCTGTGATTGGGAACACCAGCCCACAACCCACCAGGAAAGTACCCCATCCTTACTGAAAAGTATATATATAAAAAAACCTTGAAGGTTGAGTCATCAAAGGATCTCAGGGCTGGGAGGGATCCAAAAACTTCTCATAGTTGGATTTTTCTAACCCTTTGATTTACCTGTTCTGTATCATCCTCTTCTGAACCTACAGGGAGGAGTTGCCACAGGGATTCTAGAGAAATCCAACACTTTGCCTCCCGGGTCTTCCTACAGTTGCTGGCAAATGCCTTAAATCTGGCCACAGGACTTTAGCCTTTCTGCTGAAGGTCATACCCCGGGCTGTTTGATGATGTAGGAAAAACCCCACGGAACACGTACCCTGGAGACCAGGCATACACGTCTGTAACTGGAGGGCCAGACCTGCAGATAGTTATTCACAATTGGGAAGTATTATGTTAGCCCAGTGGCCTACAAAAATGCCCAGTGAAGGGTTGGGTACACTCTAGATGGAGAGATAACACACTGGAATGGGAGTCAGGACACTGGGTTCTATCCCTGCTCTGCTTTCAACTGTGCCCCTGAGCATGCCACTTTACTGCATCAGATCTGTTTTCTTATTGGTACAGTGGGAGTGTTGGTTAGATGTTCTCTATATTAGTGCTTCTAGAACTTTAGACTGCAAATGAACTACCCGGGATCTCCTTAAAATGCAAGTCCTGGCAGCAGGTCTGGGGTGGGATGTGAGATTCTGCCTTTCCAACAAGTTCCAGGTGGTGGTGCTGCTGCTGGTCTGCAGACAGCACTTAGAGTAGCAAGAAGAGGGACTCTGTCCCTCTTTAACCTTCTGTAAGACACACATCCACGTGGAAGTAAGATCTAGCTTTTGATATTGGGCTTGGGGGAAAAAGAGATAGAGGGAGTGGGAGGGAGAGACATGGGTGGGATGAGGTGGGGCCTGAGGAGAGGTGTCCCTGAAGCAGGGAGTTGGGCTGGGGAGGAGCACAGACTTCCGTCTGGAGATGATCAGAAACCAACTTGCCTCTTTTGCATTTGTGCTTTGGGATGAGCATGTCAGTGATTCTGCCACAAATCTCAGAGCATTTTCACTGTGCTGCTTTAAGCACTGGGAAAAGAAATAACTCAATGTTCCATTTGATTTAGGAATATGAGAGCTTTTTCCCCTAAGTTTGAAAGATGTCAACAGATAATTTCGTAAAAGTAGCACAAGAATAGTGGGTTACTCTGTCAAAGGAGCACGCTTTGTAGCTGGCTCTTATTTCTTGTTTCTTTGTGAGCCAATTTGTTAGACTTAAGAAACCCACACTGATGAATAGTAAAATTTCCTATCACCCAGGGGCAGCCATAAAGATAATGGACTGTCATTGCTGTGGGGAGAAAAACAACAGTTTGTTTTATCCAGGGAAACAGAATGAAAGAGGCAACCTAATCAAGAAAAAACAGCTAAGAATAAAATCTCAGAGCTATGAATTTGGTTGCAGCAATAAGTAGTCTATTCTACAAATACCTGCAGTGACTCCTATTTGAGAATGTTGTAAAGAATTAGAAAACATATGAAAATAGGAATAGTTGCGTTCATATTCAAGGTGGTGCAAATACTACAGGTTTATACTTCTCTCCCTGAACACACAAGATGGAATTTACCAGTGTAATTATCTGATCAATGTGTTGGCACACTCAAAATGAGGAATTTACACATGTCACAGTCTTTTCTTTGCATGCCCAATGGGCTCTTTGCCTTCTGTACCCATCAACAAATGTTTACTGAGAACATGCTTTGTGGAGATGCTCTGCTAGGACCTCAGAATATTAATACAGTGTACTTGATTGACTATAATTAGAGCCCTCCTGACTATGATCCAGTTCTTTTCCTTTTTCTGTGGGTGTGGCTTCTGTCAGAAAGCAAATATCTTTTTACTTCCATATAAAATGAGACATATGAGGAACATAAGGCTTGATATTTTTGAGACTGTTAATTATACCTCTAAAATCCAATAAGAGCACCTCAGATTAATTTAACCCATGCACAAGGACTTTGTTGGATGTTAGGAGTGTGAAATGGGTTCTCAGTTGTCATGACGTGCAACATATCACAGGCTAGAATTGAACCAGCTTGCTCTAGGCACTGGGCTTTAAATAGATCAGGGTGGCTCTGCTTTTTGGAATGGAAGCAGACATCTAGTGTTGTTAGGTACATAGCGAGGGATTCCCAGTCTCCTAGGGATGATAGTGGGTTCCCGTCCTGGTGCCACCCCACCTTAGTCCTGTCCCAAATGGCTGCCACACCTGGGGGAGTAGGGAATACCCTATGAATCTACCAATCAGAACCTATCGTGACAACTGCAAAAGAATGTAGAGGACTCTCTAGCCCACAGGCCAAGCAGCATAGGTATGATAGGGTCTGGAAAGTGACCTAGAACATCCAGGTTTCAGAGAGGCTCACGGGAGATCCACATGCACAGTAAGACTCAGATCATATAATTCCCAATTGTCCAATCAAAGTGGGTTCATGGTGACATCTGAGCCACAAGGGAGGTCCCAATCCGGACACTACAAAACATAGTAGTTATGAGACCATAACCAAGCCCCTCTTTTGCTATGATAATGGGTCTGGCCATCATGTGTGATGTATGTATCTTGCTCTGTAAACCTATATCTTGTCCTTGCCCTATAATCCTATCTTTCTCTTCTCCATAAACCTCATTTCTGTGGCTGCCTTACTTTGGTGCTTCTGGTCATTCTTTGGCCATGAGCACACCAAGAACTGAGAACACGGAACTGACATTTCAAACTAAAATCCGACAGTGTGATTAAGGTGGGATCAGTAAACCCCCTGAACTTTCATCTGTAAGATGAATTGAATTTAGGCCTTGAATAGACAGGATACTTTGCATGATTTGCAGTTACCTGGGGAATTTTAATAGTAGCTACCAAAGATTTGTTTTTCTTTTAAAGAAGCAGCCATGGTAATTTTTTCACCAGGGTGAATGAAGGACTTTAGGAAATTTCAATCCAGATTATGACTCTTGGTATAAAGACTATTTTGAATTACAGGCCCTTAGAAACCAACAGGCCCTTGGATTGGGCTTACCCTCTACTTGCACAACCAGACGGACCCATGAAAAGAAAAATCAACTTCCTTTTCCCTCCCTGTTAACTCAATATATTACAGGAAAGAAGATCAAGAATGCAACCAGACCTGGCCCAAATCATTTTAAACATAATAACTGTCTCTCAGGTTAGTTTACCAGTCAATCTATTCCCCCCCACATCCATTCATTCTCCCAAGCATCTGTTCATCCCTTCCACCAACCATTTAGCAACCCCTAAACAGAAGTGCCTATATTCCACTCCCTGCTGAAAGCAAGTTATAAAAACATCTGAATCTTGTTGGGATATTGGGTAATCATTCTGTCATTCTCCCTGTGCACATAGTAAATAAACTTCTTTCTTTTATTAATCTGCCTTATTTGTGAGTTAATCTTTCAGTGAACTTTCGAGGGAAAGGGCAAGTTCCCCCTCACCTCCACATAAGTAAATGAAAAGGACAGCCACTGATGGCCGTGCTGTGATTTAACTCCTCAGTGATTTCTGGGGGATGCTATCAGAATCCTGTTAATGCTGTCTCAGGGTAAAAACTGCACTGTAACTCTGCTAGAAACCACAGTAATTGTGTTGTAAATTCTGTTAACACACCTGCATTATATCTTGGCAACCACTCTTAATCTGTATGTTCTCTGCACTCCAATGTGCCTCCAGGTTTCCAAACTTCAGAAGTTTTTGCCAGGTCAGCAATAAAAAACTTGAACTTATCAAGAAGGGAGAGAGGATCTGGAGTGTAACGTTGCTTTTGAAAAATGAAATCTTAAGTAATAAATCAACATGCTCAGATTCCTGACACTGCAATCATCCTGTGCTTCTTCCTCATAAGAACGATATTAAAATTCATTATTGAGCTTTGGCAAAAATAAAAATAAACAGATAAAGTCTGGATGCCAAGGCTTTCTGGTGACTTGTAAATGCCCTAATGGTTCTACGTTGCGCAAGACATTATTTTAAACCATAAGAGCTGATAGCTACCATAGTTTTGAAAGTTTATTATTCATTACTATCAGATATAGTGGGGTGATTTTTATAACTCTTGTGGCTAAATGAGAGACCCTGAAATTTTGGGGCTGAAGACAACCTATGGATGAATGAAAGAGAAAGGATGAAAATAACAAAGGGCTAAACAGGTTTCGTCTCTCTCCTTACCTCTCAATCTATAATAAGCTTGAAGACTGGCTAAAATCTGTTTCATGGATTCCTGCGGACAGACTTTAACCCCCGTTGGGAAAAATGCTGATCTTTTTGTTCGATGCTTTGTCAAATCGTATATTCGTCTCATGGTTGACACTTTGTACATTTGTTCAGTACTTTCAGTTGTTTCAATTCTTGGGGCATTGTCTATGTCTTTAGTTTCAGAATGGTTTATTCTAATGGAGATATCTGTAAAAGAAAGATTGATATCCTGGTAAATATATACATTTATGTGATATAATGACATATATGGATAATTGAATGAGATAAACTAAAAATTATTATTCTCTGGTTTATGAAATTTATACCTTGGTGCAAATTGCCAAACGTAATATTCCAAATGACAAGGCATTTTCAGAAATAAGAGACTAGTATAATGAAGTGATCAAGAGTATTTTTAAAAAGCCAACGTCTCAAATCATCCTGCCTTTAGGAACTGCCAAATATTGAAACCATTTCCCACACATGTCTCTAAAAATCACTCCCCACTTAGCACTCAAGCTTCCTGAGAGATGCCTCTTTTGATAGACATATTCATAATTCACTTCAAGTGGGAAATGATATAGCATTGTGGTGCCCAGAGGTGTACTCTTGATGAGGAAGTGGAGTGCTTCTAAAAACCTAGGGGGAAAAATGCAACAAAATAACTTTCCTGCTATTAGTGGCAGCCCTAGGATTTCTATACCGGCAGGACTCAGAGGATGGTAATCCAGCTGAAAGTGAGTTGAGCAAGGATGTGTCTTAGAGTTGCATTTACAGAGCAAGCTTACTGTTTTATGAGGGGGAGGCATGCGGGGAGGTGGGAGGAAGAATGAAGGGGAGGACCCAGAGAAGAGGCTGGCAGAGAATGTAACTCCCTAAGCCATTTTATCCTGCTGGCATGTCAGGTCTATTAGAGTTAGGTCTAGACTTCATTTACAACTTTCTGGACTTCTTTTAAAAATAACTTACATTCATTGAGCACCATTTTATTTGAATTTTTTATATGTATCGTATCATATCATTCTCACAAAAGCTTCACTATACAGATGAAACAGATACTATTCGTCTAAGTTTACCATGCAGTAGTGCACTGAGGCTTAGAGATGGCAAAACATGTTAACAGTAGAGTCAGATCTTAATTCCTCTTCTTCTACTCCATCTTTTTGCTTTTATCCATTCTACCATTTAAGAAGGGAATTATTGATGAACTGTTGGGCCACTTACTATGTATGGCCCCTTGAGATTCCAAATGTGGTTTACAGAGATTTATAGTCCCATTTCCACTAGGGAAGACTCTTAAACCTAGCTCTTCTTTGTACAGACAAGGGAAAACAAGAAGAAATCCAAGCAGATTAGCTGGAGAGAGATTCAAGTCTTGTCAAAAAGTGTAAAAGTCTCTCTACATTATAGGAGTGGAGAGAGTACTGGTGGGAACATACATTCTCTGCCACTTTGAGGCATCTCAGAGTGCTCTATCAGTCTTGGGTAGTGGTAAATTCTTAGGAAAGAATCTCTAGGAAGGAAGGGAATTTAAAGATCAATTGGCTCACCTAAAGACATACTAGATCAATAAATCATAATCTTTGGGTTAGAACACAGGCACCAATAATACTTGAAGATTCTCAGGTAATTCCAATAGGCAGTCAGGTTTGGGAAAGTCTGCTTTATAGATCTGTAAGGATGCTTCCAGCTGAAGAATCAAGATTGTCCATCTCAATTTGGTTTACACAACAAGGAAGTTATCATATCTAAAGGAAAGCCAGAGGTAGGGAATGCCTGATGAAAATGGAGCTCTGGCTCTGACTTTCTGCCATTCTCTGGGTTCTGTCTCCTCACGTAGGGACCTCACCCATGGGTGGGCTTCCATTAAATTCCCCTTATGGAGGCCAGAAGCAACTGGAGAAAACACTTACTCTCATTCATGTTGAAAAGTAGCCTTTCTCTTAGGTTGGGCTGACTTAGACCATGTGCCTGGCCCAAGACCAGTTGCCAAGGGATACCCCAGTGCTATTGGCTTGATAGGAGTAATCACAGGGGAGGGGACTGGGATTAGCTGAAGTGGCTCATCCTGACTGTGGAGGTCGAGTCAGTTTTTCCTGAGTCATAGTGGCTGTGTGGCAAAGTGAAAGGTGCCCATTGAACATCGGGGCAAAGTGCAAGAGGGGGATAGAAGTCACACCCATAGCTGTTAGTGCCAACTGCAGTTAGTAAAATGTGAATTTTTGTGTAGGAATATTAATTTTAATAACCCTTCCAAACAGTTTTAGATTATAATAGAGTTATCATAGTAAAAAGTAAGCTTTTGTAATTATATTTTAATTGCCATTTAGCATGGAAGAAGAAGCTGTGTCATTGGGTAATTCTAGGCCTATCTGGTGTAGCTCAGACCATGCTTAGGGAGACTGTGCCCCCATAGCCCTGCCTGTCTCCATTCTTCTCACAGTGCCTGGTGCAACACGGGGTGTCCCGCTACTGTGCTGGTCATTTCTCTAACTTGTCAGCCCCACAATCTTCAGTCCTTTGGGGTTGGTCCTGTTCTTACGTTTTATGTTATGTTCTGTAGAATGATCTGAATAACTTGGCTTGGGAAGAGTGTTCACTCCACCCCAGCTCTGAGAACAATGTATATTGTACATTTCAAAATAGCTATAAGAGTAGATTTGGAATGTTCCCAACACGAATGATAAATGTTCGAGCTGATGAATATCTTAATTACCCAGATTTGGTCATCGCACATTGTATGCTTATATCGAAATATCACATGTACCCCATAAATACATATGATTATGTAGCCATAAAAATTACAAAAAAAATATTTTTAAAAAAGCATCCAGCATGGTGTAAACATGCAATAAGAATTCCTCTGTCATAGAATGACTATAGTTAGCAATAATATATAGTTTCAAAAAGCTAGAAGGAGGATGAATATTTCTAACACAAAGAAATGATAAATGTTTGAGATGATGGATATGATAATTTACCTGATCTGAGTACTACATATGTACCAAAACATCACTACGTACCTCATGAATATGTATAATTATTACATAGTACTAACTAAACAAATTTAAAAAATACTCAGAGCCTTACAAATAGTAAGCACTCACATGTAAGATATTATTAAAATTTTAATCATCCTGAAAGAAAAATACCTTTATCAGATAATCTAGGCATCCACTTCCCGGTATCTCTCTTCCGTCTTCCATCCTAACAAGACCTCTCACTATACTGCTCCTCAGCCCTCAGACAAGACTATGCCTGGGTCCTGAAGCAGTCCTGTGCTTCCACACTGCACTATTCATCTCAGTTTGTCTGCCCGTTCACACCTGAGGGCCTTTCTCTTCCTTCTCTGTTTGTGGTATTCTTGTTTTTTATAAGGGACAGCTGAAATGCTACCTTCTCTTCTGTGCTTTCTTAGGCCTCTCACATTCAGAATTCACTCCTTGCTCCCTTTTGTTTCTGCAGCATGGCTCATATCTCTGTGGCATTCATTGATTCACCAGTATTCATTAAATGACTACTATGTGCCAGGCTCACCACGGTACATAGCTGTAAACTCGATGACCAAACGTCATGGAACTTGTGGTATAGTGCTTGTTTTGTCCTGCTTTGAATAATAATTTGTTGTAAATATGTAAATTTCTTCCTTTAGACTGCAGATACCTTGAGGATTTGTATTGCAATCCTGTCCTCCCCTCCCAAGTTCACCTAGTACACTGTTTTGTACGTGACAAATATGCAATACATATTAATTAAGTGACAATGAAAAATGGCCTGTGGAAATAGTTATGGTTTTTTTTTTTTTTTTACAATATACGTATGAGTTAGATTTGTTTTAAAAACCATTAGACCATGACAAATAGCTTCATATGTCCTGTCCACCTACATTATCATAGCTTCCCTTTTAAGTTTCTGTCCCTTCACTGGTATCTAATATCAGAGGCTTAGGACACAGTTTTCTTATTGAAGATAATATCCTAAGTGAAAGGACAAATAAAAATTCTTCTGTGAGTGATACCAAAAGAACAGAAAAGAGATAGTTTATGTATGAAGTATGCTTTAGTAAAATTTGTATTCCTAGGCCCTTTTAATTTATCCATACATAAATAATCAAGAGAACCAATTAAGAATGTGGGTATCAGTGAGGAAGAATATCAGTATTGCCTGGCTTTTTAGGATGACAAGACTTCAATGCCCTTCCTTCTCGATTATTGAACCTGATCAGTAAAACCACACTTAATGGTTAAATCGAACCTTCTGCCTACTCGTTATCTGAGTCCTTGTGGCTGAGCACGGCTGGAGGAAAACAAGCATTAGGACTCACTTTAAATGTATGATCCTTAAATAAAATCATACTACACTTCCCTGGTCCATTCGATTTCCCACTCTCCAGGAGAACTACACACAACTGCCCTCGGATTTCCTGTACCTTCCTTCTGATTCTCACCCTCAGCTGATGACTTTGCTTCACATTTTACTGATAGCAAGATAAACCGAAAGAGAACTTCACGAACTTCCAGCACTGCATCTGCTCACTGGCGGCGTCTCTGCTCCTGTACTCTGCTTTCTGTGACTATGTGATCCTTGGTCTCAGCTCCTACCTGAGACCAACTCCCTTACTTAGGCCTTGCATCCCATCCTTTCTTACCCTTCAAGGACATTCTTCCAGAAACTCTCTCTGATCTATGTCATTATTTCCCCCTTTTCTACTGGATTATTCCTAGAAGCACAGAAGCACACAAACATGCTATTACTTTTCCTTCTATTGAAAAACCGTCTCTTTATACCACACTCCCTCCAACTATTGACCCATTCTTCTATTTACACTTACAGCAAAACACTTTAAAAGATTTTTCTCTCCTTCTCCAGAACAAAGCAAGGTCCTACATGAATGAGAATCTCCTGATAATGCATGTATAGCTGCTAGCGCCCTGTCTTCATTCTCTCTCTTTCCCTTTTTCTTTCATTCTCTTTTTATTTCGATATATGCGATGTGCTCATAGAGCCTGGTGTATTAATATGCTAATGTGACACTCCACCAGAAGGTGTCGCTATCTAACACATAATATACTGAAATTGACCATAAACTGTAACTCCAATGATCACCTCTGTGAATTTGGGCATTAATATTTGTTGATGGGGGTGGTGGTGAGAGTGATGATTTTGTAGCAAAATAGACCATTTGAGGAAGGGCTGAGATTTATCATGGTAGTATGGGGTCCCCTTGAGCTGGGAGGTTCTCATGAAAGGCCTGGAAAATATTTAGGTAGGCAGGAAGGAGTATAACATGGCCATGGGTAGGGAAACTTCCAGAAGGCTAAGGACAGTGGCCAACACTGAAGATTTAGGTTGAGGAGGATGGTTTTATTTTGCTTTGTTTTGTTTCTGTATTTAGCCATTCTATTCTGGAGCTGACCCAGATTCTGCAACCCAGTGTAACTATGATAAGTTTGAAAATTTCCAAATATATAGAAAGGAAAATTAAAAGAACAACCACTGGATTTATGCACTGAATTCAAACATTACTTTATCCTAAGAAACAGTCAAATTTGGCCAAGGATGGGAATGGCAGTTCTGAAATACTGTGCTTTTGACCCTTCATTTATTGTTTAAAAATTAGATTTGGATTGCTGAAGCACGTCTGTTAGCTAAGGTGAATGCCAGCTCTTTAGTCAAAGCACCTTTTCCACTCTGGGCTGTAGGCTGGTGGCCATGAGGCCCCAGTGTTGACCGGCATCCTTGAAATCATTATGGGCCATATCATCTCCCTGTCATGGCAGAAAAGAATTTATTCATTTATTGTTAAAATGTGTGTGTGTGTTTTAATTTCAGTAATAGATTTCTTCCGTTTTTTCTGTTCTCCTTTGTTTCCTGTTTTCCTTCTTGTTCTTTTTCTTCTTGGGGAATTTCTTCCATTTTATTTCCTACCTTTTTTCTTTTCTTTCTTTCTTTCTTCCTTTTTTTTTTTTTGAGAGGCGGTCTCACTATGTGGGTTGCTCAGGCTGGTTATGAACTCCTGGATTGTCCTGCCTCAGTCTCCCAAAGTGCTGGGATTATAGGTGTGAGCCACTGTGCCTGGCCAAAAGTTTATTGTTTTCCTTTGGGTACCAAAGTTGGCCTCCAATCATAAGTTGCTTACAAAATTTCCATTTCAGGCTTAGCTTTGTGCTTTGCCCGTGAATCAGTCTCTTTTTGGTTTATATTCAAGTAGATAATTACCAATCTGTTTGGACCACTCCTCACCAAACTCTCTCTTCTAGAGGAATATTTTTTAGCCATTCAACGTTACAGGCTTACAATATTGGCTTAATGTATACATATAGTGACAATTATAGACAACAGGAATAGGAGAATAGGGCTTTCTCGGCAGCACTGCTATGAAAGCAACAGCCATTGGCACTTAGTGATGCCATTATGTCATCCTAGGGGAAAAAGCCTTGATGTCTTAATGAATGAATTAATGGGAACAGACACAAAATTTATTGGAATTCCTGCATATTGAAATCTCCATTTGAAGAACAGAACTCCATAGAGAGAAAGTGGATAACATTTCAGGACCAAATTAATGACTGGCAGTTTTCAAAAATAATAACTTCATTTTGCACAAACTTTTCTAAAAAAATGAGGAGCTATGGCCTTTCTGCAAATGTTCCTCTTGTTTGTGACTCATTATATCTTGGTCCTCCCCCTACATTAGTAGATTCTCAATTACACACCTGAGAAATTTTTTCCAAAGAGCAAAGGCAATTAAATACACATCGTGCTTAACATACTGAGTATGTACCAACAAATTATGCAGATTTGCTGAATACTTTGTTCAGTCTATTCTAGAAGAGTGCATAGATTTTAAGCATGCTGTTTTCTGGATAATAAAGTGGAGATCACAGAAGCTTCTGCAACTTGCTTTCCCACCTGTCCTCCTACATGCAGTTCTCAATAAACGTACACAATGCCAACCCCAGGCTTTGGCTTAGAGGCAAAACTTGTTGGAATAAATGATGCAGAAGAGGATCATAGAAAATAAGAAAACTTGCAGTTATTTCCTTTAATGAATCATGAAGTAACAAAGCTTTTAAAATGGTCAGCAAGCAGACAGATTATCAATGGTGGGGTGTATGTTACATCTTTTCCCTCTCTCAAGCTTTTGAAAATCAGATGCCATTGCCGCCTTCTTTACCTTCCAAACTGGCATTTGTTCAGCAACAGTACTCCCTACTGAGAATGGAATCAGTGGTCTTCTCTCTCAAATAATTAGAGCGGTTGCATTATCTTTCTCTTCATTGCAAAAATCTGGTTAGCCATTACACTTGCTATGTCAGAAGGAAAGGGGTTAGGACCTTGGCAAGCCATTATAAGAAATGAGAGGTTGTTAATGCCTCCTTTCTCTTCCATACATATATATGCCATTGAGCCCCACCTCATTGCACTAAAAAAGAAAGAAAGAAAGAAAGAAAGAAAGAAAGAAAGAAAGAAAGAAAGAAAGAAAGAAAAGGAAGAACCAAATCTATAGGTGAGATGCTGAGGTACAAAATAGCACACTTTGTTGAGGGCATAGGCAGCTTGGTGAGTGGGCAGGAACAGAGCTGAAGTTGAACGGAGAGGTAGAAAAAAGAAAGGAGATTGCCTCTTTTATGTTCAAAGATGATCCTCTGAGCAGGTGGAGTTGCTAGTTCTTCAGGTCTGGGAAATGTCAGGGAGTAAAGAGGCTGGAGTCTGGCAGGGTTGTGTCCTCAACTATACCCGGAACTGCCTACCCATCTCTGCAGGGAGCAAGAACAGGATATAGAAGTGGAGAAGTGTTCTCAAAGCTGGCTGGCCTCTCTATGTTCTGGGAAAGGAGAGAAACACATCCAAGGTCCTTGTTATGGGGTGGCGAGAAGGAGTAGTACACACTTCCTTCATTTGAAATCACCTGATAGTGCATCCCCTTGGCTCAAGTTCTCCCACACCCAGCTGCCAGCTCCAAAGGTGCTGCTCCTGCTTCTAGTCCAGAACCAAACCTATAGCAATGGGGAATGCCTTTGCCTCTCAAATAAGGGTACAGGTGCCCTCCAGGCATGCAGTGTTGTGCCAGGGATTGTGAGAAACCACAGGATCAACACACTGCTTCTTCATGGAATTCTAAATTTACTTGGGAAGTTTAGCCAAAAATTTAAAATGTTAAGGATCATGTGAATACACAAGCAAAATCAGCAAAATCCATTATCCTCAAACATGCATAAGCCAGTCTTGAAAGCTGGTAGAGTAGGATATTTTTATAAGCTGTGATTAATTGTAAAATGTAGTATTGCTTTGAAAAAATGGCGAATGGAGTTGGGTTAATGCTGAGGTCAAGATGAAGGAAACAGGATGTGAAACTGAGGTAAGAATGATTATGTGAAAGTTGTTAGCCAGCCTTGCTAAAGGTTTGCCCATGGCTGCCTCATTTTCAGGAGCTGACGAAAAGAAATCAATGCTCTCCCCAGCTGCTGGACTTTTTAGTACCCCTCAGATCATCCTGATATCTTCTCATATGTGTAGGTCCAGCCCCATTAAAGCCACTCACAATCATCTCTTTATATTAACTTAAATTCCACTAATCTTTTTCATTGCTTTGCTTCCCAGCTATTAACCCATTGTGTGTAGTTTTCTGATATCGTCAGCATAGGTTCAGAATGTGGAGTTTAAATAAGCACACAGTTGACTGATAAGGGAATTGAATGAAATTTTACAAGTGATTTGACTGGCTAAAAAAAAAAAGAAATTTTATAAGTAAATCTGAGATAAATGGTTCATGAGTTATGATTGTCCCTTACAAATGTATGAAACGTTATACTTTTCAGAGCACTCTTATAGCCTAGC
Source organism: Lepilemur ruficaudatus (assembly GCA_963574885.1). NCBI lineage: Eukaryota > Metazoa > Chordata > Mammalia > Primates > Lepilemuridae > Lepilemur > Lepilemur ruficaudatus. Next base: position 93,470 of record CAUYRT010052976.1, read on the forward strand.
TTGACACAAAGGTTGGAAATCAAGGGGTTATACCAGAAGGTACTGGGTAATTTATGAGCAGGAGGCAGTTCAGCCTCTTGATCTGGAGGCTGACTTAGAGGTGGGTGGGGACCAGATCCAGTAAGAGCCTATAAAACAAATTCCAAAAAATTTGGGAGCAAGCTAATTGCAAAAGCTGGGGTGCACTGAGGAAATACCAGGGTACAAAAATGTGGATTTGCTTATGGAAGACAAAGATTTATGCCAAATACCCACTTCCCTTCTGGTTCCAGCTGTGCTGGGGTGTTGGAACACAAGGTATCTTTCTCCCTGTGGTTGCTAGGGGTGCTACATATTTAGGGGCATACTTTATCTCATTAGATTCTTATCATCTCTGAAGTAGTTATATCAGAATCAGGTCTAATTTAGCCCAGTGTCTCTGTTTCCTGGAACTTTGCGCTGTCCATGGTTATAATACTACAAACCATGCACTACCCTTTAGTTTTACCGCTCTCTCATGTAAACCTGATCGTGAAATGTCTTGGGAGTTCTGAGTAAATAGAATTGCATGTACATAGCATTGTTTGTTGCATATATTGCCACAAAAGAATGATATTTTAACTACCCAAGGAGAGCAGAATTGGAACAGATTAAACAGAAACAGCTGTTCTTCTCTGCTTGTTAACTTTCTGATGCATAAAAGCTATCACAGTTTCTGCAGAAAAGTAAAGTGAACTTCATATTGGGTACCTGGGGCACTGAGGTTACAGCAAGATAACTCTGCCACTCCCCGAGTCAATTCCTGAATTTGGGCAAATAATGAATTTCCATATGCTCTGGTTTTTAATCTGAAAAGGAGAGATTAATAATTCCAACACCATAATTTTTGATTAGTGCTTGCCTATTATATAGTTTTGTTTTGTTTCAAAAATTAAATGAGAAAATAGATGTTAAGCATTTTGCAGGTTTGGCACATCATTAGCTGTTATTATGATTGAGTGCCACTCTCTTTTGAGATTCAGGGCTAGGCCTGGTGGGAACAGGATTGCCTGGTTTAGAAAATAAAAATACAGGACCCAGTCAAATTTGAATTTCAGATAAACAATGAATTTTCTTTAGTAAAATTTTTGTGTCCCATGCAATATTTGGGACATCTTAGATGTATATGGACAAAATGCCCTCATTAAAAGACAGAGATTGTCAGACTACATTTAAAAAAGGTACCACTAAATGCTGTTTTAAGAGACACATTTAAATCAAAAGATACAGAGAGGTTAAAATCATAAGAATGGAAAATTTTTAATATGCAAACACTAATCAAAAGAAAGCTCGTATAGTCATACTAATATCAAATGAAGTCAGAACATTGCTGGTCAATGTATAATAACCAGCTTTGGGGTGTGGGTGAGATTTGTATGTAGCATCTGATGATTTCCATGTGTTAATACTCTGCCATGACTGATTTGAAGCCACCAATGTGACACATAACTGAAAACTGAGTTGGGAAGAGGTGTGCATAGTTGGCTCTTGTTAGTACAAGCCAGTTCTAGCACACCGGTGGACAAAGTTCATTATTAGGCAGACAAAGTTCATTATTAGGCAGAAAGCATTACGAAGATGAAAACAGATGAAGACATATCATAATGATAAAGGTCATCAATAAAAATTTATGCTCTAATAATATATAAATACATAAAGCAAAAGTCTACAGACAATAAAAAAAATCCAAAATAGTAGATACATTTTAAGATATCCTTTTTTTTTTGAGACAGAGTCTCACTGTGTTGCCTGGGCTAGAGTGCCGTGGCGTCAGCTTAGCTCACAGCAACCTCAAACTCCTGGGCTCAAGCGATCCTCCTGTCTTAGCCTCCCGAGTAGCTGGGACTACAGGCATGTGCCACCATGCCCGGCTAATTTATTTTATTTTATTTTTTTCTGTTGGCCAATTAATTTCTTTGTATTTTTTTTAGTAGAGACGGGGTCTTGCTCTTGCTCAGGCTGGTTTCGAACTCCTGACCTTGAGCGATCCGCCCGCCTTGGCCTCCCAGAGTGCTAGGATTACAGGCGTGAGCCACCGCACCCGGCCATGATATCCTTCTTAATTGATAGAACAAGCAAATAAAAATCAGTAAGGATAGAGAAGATTTGAAAAACATGCTCAAACTCAACCTAATGGACATCAATAGACCATCATATCTCCAACTGTAGAATATACCTTCTTTTCAAGCACAGGGAAAAATGCTGGACTAAATGCAAACCTGGATACATTTAAAAGGACTGGTACTATGTACATTATGTTCTCAGACTAACAGGGAAGAAAGCTAGACATCAGTTCAAAAAATAGTGGGAAAGTTTTCATATATTTGAAAATTTAAAAAGTCCTTCCAAATAAGCTATAAGTCAAGGAAGAAATCATTGTCCTATTAAAAATATTTTTATTAAATGATAAAATTGCTACATAATAAAACTTGTGGAATGAAGCTACAGCTGTTCCTAAAAGTAAAATTGCATCATTAAACTACCTATCTTAGAAGAAAAAAAGAAGTACATATTAATGACCTATGCAGCTAACCAAGAGGTTAGCATAAGAAAACAAAATAAATTCAAAGAAAATACAAGAAAAAATAACAAAGATAAGAACAGAGAGTAATAAAATATAAAAGAGATCATAAAATAAATGAAAAAGAAAGAAATATAAAAGCCAAACACGTTTCCTTTGAAAATATTAATAACAAGAACAAACAAACAGGTGAGATTGATCAAATAAAGAAGATAAAATTAACAAATCAGAATTGGACATTATGCTCTTTACAAACTTTCTATAAACATAAAAAAGATAAGAAGATGTTATGAATAATGTTTTATCAACAAATTTGAAATTTTATATGAAATGAATAAATTTCTAGAAATATACAACTTATCATAACTAAAGAGACAGGATAATTATTGTAACTTAAAAAAAAATTGAAAGGTCAAATATCTTTTCACAACTATCTTTCTCTACCTTTAACAATGGGTTCTACCAGACATTCAAGAAAAAGATAATTGCATTTTAATACAAACTCTTACAAAACCTGAAAAATGAAGTATGAGAAAAAATTTTATGGTCCAAGCTCACTTACAAACATGAGTGTAACAATTAGAAATAAAATATTAGCACATAGAATCCAGCAATATATAAACAATGTATGACCAAGCTGGATTTATTTCAGGAATGTAAGGTTGGTTTCATATTTGAAAATTGATTAAGATAATTTATCACATTAATGAATTAAAGGAGAAAAAAATTTGGCAATCTTAACAGATACAGAAGAAACAAGAAATTTCTATATTTATAATTAAAAATAAAAACTCTTAGTAAATTAGAATTAGAAAGAAACTTTCTTTACTTGGCAAAGAGCATTTACAAGAACAAAACAAACAAGCGAAAAAAGATAAAATAAGCATCACACTTAACGATGAAATGTAAAAGCAGTTGATGGATACTTGGGTTGTTTCCATATATTGGCTATTGTGAATAATGCTGCAATATGCTGAAATATCTCTATGAGATGTTGATTTCATTTCCTTTGGGTATATACCCAGCAGAGGAATTCCTGGACAGGGATTGTGGGATATGTAATTCTATTTTTAATTTTTTGAGGAACCTCCATACTGTCTCCATAATGGCTGTACCAATTTACATTCCCACCAACAGTGTACAAGGGGTACCCTTTTCTCCACACCTTTGCTAACACTTATCTCTTGTCTTTTTGATAACTGCCATGCTAACAAGTGTGAGGTGATAGTTCACTGTGGTTTTGATTTGCATTTACCTGATGATTAGAGCACCTTTCATAGTCATTGGCCATTTTTATGTCTTCTTTGGAAAAAATGTCTACTTAAGTCTCTTGCTCATTTTCAAACTGGTCTGTGGCTTTCTTTTCTTTTTGTCTATTTTTTTGCTACTGAGTTGTGTGAGTTCTTTTTATATTTTGGATATTATTCCCTTATGAGATACATGCTTTGCCTTTTCATTTTGGGAAGGTCTTATGGGGAATTGGTTGTAAATGGAGTTAAAGTCACAGGTAGGTAGAAATAACATTAACAAAAACATAAAATCATTTTATTCTCTGAAACAAAAGAGAATAAGAAGAGTTCAGATAAATTCAAAGAAAACTTTGAAGTGGAAAAAAGAGATGTCAAATGAGGTCAAATGATTTCAATCTTCTCAGTAGGTAGGAGCAGGTGATAATAGCAACAATGGTAGCTGTCATAGCCATCTTAGCAGTTATTGAGCATTATTGTAGCAGATGCCTCAACAAAAGCTTTAGTCTGTGAGGCAGACACTGCTATTATTATTTTTATTTTACAGACAAGGAAACCACAAGAGTGAGTAATGCTTGAGATTGAGCACTTTGCCAAGGTCATGTAGTAAGTGACAGAGCTGTTCTGTGCAGAAAGATGTTCTATGCAAACCTGAGAACCTCTTGCTTTGGTGAATGAGGGGAAATGAGGCTGTAGGCACAAAGTGAGAGGAAAGGTTTGGAAATCGGGCTTGGGGACTAGGTCAGGGAATCAGAGATGAGTATGACTGTGGAATAGCTTGTAGGGCCCAGCCAAGGTCACGGTGCATGGATTTGTTTCCTGAAAGTACTGTTTATTTGGGTTTCTCTAATAATACTTGGCAGCTCAGGAATGAGATTCGAAAAAGTGAAAGCTAAATTTTCCCAGAGTGGGATTAATAAAGCAGATGGGGCAGAGGCCAAGGAGTAAAATTTCTGTTGCATTACCAAGAAGACTGTTGAGAGCTGGTTAGCAGTGGGCTACAGGACCTAGGACAATATGCAGCACCCTGAGGCCTGGACAGGCTGAAGAATTGGGGAACCTGAGGGAGGCTGGGGGACTGGGATGTTTTTGATGAGAATAACATCAGATACAATAGAAGGAAAGCAGAGAAATTATTAACCAGGGGCGTTTCAGAATTTGTTGTCTCCAGAGGCTGAAACTACTACAAACCTGGCGGTGAAATTTCAGTGTTTTGATCAGGTGGGAGGTAGTTTTGGTTTAAAAGAGGCCTTCCCATTGTGTCTAATAACACCCATTAGCAAGATACTGCCTTTAGATACATAACACAGTGTTGAATAAGTCACTTACTACTGAACTTAGGCTCTAGTAGTGGGCATTTAAAATGACACCATGAATAAACAGCTCCAGTTCTTTGAGGAGTTCAAAACATCACACCTCTTTCTTAATGAATAATAGAAGTCCTAAATTAGGTGCTTCCATTTCTAGGGTAGAGCTGGAGGATATGATCAGCTATTTTAAGATCAGTCATGAAAATAGATATTAGACATAGCTCAGAACCAGCAATCATCTGGTGGTGTTACCAGAAGAAAGTTGGCTTTTGAATTAACAGTAAAAGCCATATTAATTCCACTCATCATATTCTATTGGACTGATTAGATTAAATACATGTAAGATAAAAATGGATACAGCTCACATCCCACCTCAAATGATTTTAGGAATTTTCCTTAGCACTCTCTGCCTTAGACTTCCAACGAAAAAGGAGCACAAATTAGCTTGAGCTTTTATAAAAAAGAATTAAGCTAAGTGATTATTAACATAATTACTGTCTGCAAAGTGTTTTGATCAGGTCTGAACTGATCTGAGTACAATGGATTAATAATAGTGTCATTGTGTTTCATAGTTCAGCTTAATTAAATGCAACTTCTGTTTGTTTATAAATGCAGCGGGAACTTTAAGACAGACAAATTAGCCCTACACATGTTATTTTCTATATGGAGTTACCCAGCGGTCCCCAACCTATTTAGCACCAGGGACAGGTTTCATGGAAGGCAATTTTTTCCACGGAGGGGACAAGGGGGGTGGTGCGGTGGAGCTCTGTGACCCGGTCCCTAACAGAACGCGGACCGGGGACTGGAGGCCGCAGAGTTAAAGTATTTCTGAAGCAGAAATTTTCATTAGTTTCAAAGTCCTGATTTTTTTCCCCACAATATTCCTTTTGGTTTAGTTTCCCTTTTCTCCTGGGGGCAATTATGTAAATAGATGCCTGAATGAAGAAAACGAAGTTGGAATGAATTAAGATGACTTTACGAAGGCACACAGAAAGACACTGTTTCCTCAAGAATGAGTGACTGTAAATGGGAAAATATTTATCTACTGAATACAACCACATGCTTAGAAGCAGCATCACTGTTCTGTATGGCTCTTTCATAATCTTCTAACATTCACTACGGCCAGAAGAGAGAGGCAGCGAGGGGAGAACGCTCTCCATAAATAATTACAGCAGTGCATGCTGTAGTTCAGCGCTTGACAGCAGCCATTTCCATATAGGAATTCTCATTCCTGGGGCTATGCCAGTTACCTCATAAACTCATTCTAAGATAAGCTGGGCACGTGGGTTGCCTTAGATCCAGAGCAAAGAGTGCACCCTCCTCCCTTATTAAAACGGTTTCATCTACTTAGTGCTTTTGTTTTGGGAGGCTGAAATTCTATCCTTTGATGAACATGTCTCAGACAACGAGCTCAGCTCCAGAGGTTGCTGAAAACTGTCCACTTTGGGAGGTCAAAACTCACGTCTTGGTAAGAGGCTTTCCTTCCTTTCAACAAACTGTTTTGTATTATTCTTAGAGTTGGCACAATTTCCTTCCCCGCAACTGCAGAAGTGTCTTTCCTACCCTTCAGTGAGAAGAAGTGGTGTAGATGGAGACCTCAGTCACCCCTGAGTCTCATATTTCATAACATAGTGATGAGGTCAGGACATTTTTTATGATTGTTACAACACATATACTGAATTATAATATAAATCTAGAGACTATTATGAAAAACAAACTTTGTTGCCTCAGATGGATTAAGACAGCATAAAATCTGTGAAAATGATTGTGGGGCCAAAAGTATACAGGATCTGAATTTCCAGAGGTAATTAGCATGCAAATGCAGTTGATGTTCAAGGTGGTTGCACTCTCATGATTGACAGAAATGCCAAAAAAGCAGCAGGTCATGTCAGCCCTGTCTAATTAGCTCACACATACAATAGTCCTTTAGCATGATCAGAGATACAAGCACACAGGGGCCACAAGGCAGCAGTTGCTTTTATTTTTAAAGAGAGTATAAAATCTAATAAGTGGTTTCAGGTGTGCTGCACAGTTCGTTCATTTGGACACAAAGTATTTTCAACTTATGCAGCTTCGATTTTAGAGACGTCTTCCCAGATGTAATTGAATAAAATAATCTGCCTTGGACCTTTTGAATTACAGTATTTCGAGACTAGCACAGACGAACAAAGCATAGGAGCTGCAGTTAATGTGACTGCCGTTGGGCAGCTTCTCGGGTATACAAATGAAGACACGTTCTCTGTTAATGGCGCCACAGTGAAGGAAAATACCTTCCTGAGTAATTTTATGAAATGAGAGCATACTCCAGTAGTAAAAGATTAGCAAGAAGTGGAGTGTCTTCAAATGCAAATTTTATGATATTTCACAGCTACTGAAATAATTATCCTGCCTTGGCAAACTAATAATAACTTAGTAAAAGGTTTCATTTAGGATAACCAAAAGGCACATACTAAGATAAGCACTATTTCCATTTGAGGACTTGCCAAGGGTAGATTTTCTCTTTTCTCTTTTTTCTACACATCGAATGTCACAAGCAATTAAATAAAATTATTTATCTGAATTGGAAAGTAAGAGCATAAAGCCATGCTGTGCAAATCGGATGCAACTGGTATTCCCATTATGAATTCCAAAGAAGGGAGATTGGTGTCTTGATGAGGTAATTGTTCTTTGAAACTCTTGAACTATCTTTTGTTGTACTGAAACAAATTTATTTAACGAATCTTTTGAAATCAAAGCCACTTCACGTTTATGTGTCTATGAAAAAACTACATTCAGAATCTGCAAAGTTTAAAGGAAATCTTTTGAAATATTGGCATTTTTTTGAATCTCTTTGTATTCTATATCTAGCATTATATTAAGGACATGAAAAGCATTCTCTGGAGTCAAATTGGGAAAAATCACCTAAGGGCATAGGAAAACTTTTGAGAAGCAATTTGACAATATGAACCAAATATCATAAAATTATTTATGGTGCTTTGATTTAATAATTTTACGTTAGTGAATTTATTCTGAGTCTCAAATACAGAGAAAGACTTATGCACAAAGCTACTCATTGCAATGTTATTTGCAATAACAAAATAATTAGAAACAATTAGTTCTCTTTTGTTGAATATTTAGATAAAGCAAATCTTGATACGTCTACTGAATGAAATATTATACAGCCAATAAAATGATGCTTGTCAAAATTGGATATCAATTTAGAACATTCATATGCTGTATTAGAAGTACTAAAAGCCTGATATAAAATTGTACGTGTGGTAGAGCTGCAATCATGTAAAAACAAGTATACATAGAAAAAAGACTGAGGAAATATCTGAAGGTGCTACCATAGGTTGTGTTTCGATGGAAGTATTACTGGAAATTTTTTCATTTCTTTGAATTTTTAGATTTATAAATTTTTAAAAAAGAAACTGTATTTAGCTAAATGCCCAATTGTTATGCTTAACAGCTAGTTGTATTGAACTGAACTCTCCCCTAACGATTTTCTACATATACTCATTTTCTAAATATATTCATGATGGTTAATTAGTCACAAGTAAGAAACCAGTCTGGCTGAGCTACCCAAATTCTAATTAATGTAGACCTCACTAACTGAAGATTAACATATATTCACATATCTGAGATTGTTATGCAATAAAGGCCCAAACAAGTAGCATATTAGGATTTTTAAAATGCAATTATAGCACATTGTTTCACAGAAGTAGGCAAATAACAAATTGTAGTTTTTTGGTGAGCTTATTTCATTTAATTTGCTATATATAAGTATGCTATTCATAATTGTGTGTAATGGCTGAAATATAAATATGAAAATAGAAAAAATAGTTAAATTAATTAACATAATTATACAAAAAACAAAGCTGAATAGTCAACTTTACGAAATAGATAAATTGGTTTACTTTATCAGACTGAGCTCAGAATATACTGAAATCACGTCATTTGTTTCTAATTAAATGTTTTTATAAATGTAAATATTTATATGTAATTGACAGTTGAAAGAAAAGGTAAGTAAACTTTTCCCTCATGCACTATATGATCTGTAGGTAACAAACATGAAGAAAACTTTATTGCAATCTTTTCCAGAAACTTTTTCTCCCTCCAAGTGCAACCATTTCTGATAATCAATCATTCGTTCAATTAACCAATTTATTAAGGGCCTTCCATATACCAGCCCCTTGAGATAAAGTCATGACCTTTTCATTCTGAATGTTCACTTCTACAAATAGATTTTATAGGTAAGAAATTTAAAAATAAATATTTAAATAACTTACCTTTGGTTCCCTGAACTTGGAGAAAAATCCAAAACACAAAAATAGCCCTTCTACTTTCCAAATACATTTTGGCTTTTGCTCATTGGGTAATTCTGACAACAATCACAGAACAACCTCAGATCACATATAAAAAAATGAAATGACAGAACTATGAAAAATAATTAAATATTGATGTCAGCTGATTGAGGATAACCTTCTTGGTCTACCTTTATGAAGGTGCTAATTTATGAAGAACACGCAGCAGTCTCTGCTTCTGGAATAATCTGCTTATCTTCCCCTCAGGTGTAATCTCTGCTTACGGGCCAGCTGGAGGAACCTTTATCTCATTAACCTTCTGGAAGAGCATCTGTCAGCCTAGCTCCAGGACCCTGAATGCCTTTATAAACAAGTGTCCATAGACATACTTTTTCTTAGTTACTCACCTGTTACAGTGACACAGAGAGCCAGGGGAAGTCCTGCCAAATGCAGAAGAAGGATGACGGTTAGGGTCAGATGTTTTCCAAAATGACATGCTCAAGAAATATTCATTGAAAGAACTTAATCGCTATCCCTGGAAGTATATGGTTATTCAGTATGTGTCAGTCTCCACAGGTAGCAAAGCTGTCTCCATTCTCTTTTATGTACCGCTTTGTAAATCACTTTCTATCTGGCATTACATACAGATGGCTTTTTTGATTTAAGTGTGATTTTAGTTTTTAAAATCTGTGTTCATGCACAGAGTTTAAGGAGTCAAATACTTTTTTCCATAAGGTTTGTGAAAAATAACTGTGCCTGCTTTCTACCCAGACCTTGATTCAAAGGGCAACCATTTTTAATTCATTAGGCTAAATTTTCTAGTATTCTCATTTGTTCTTCTAAATAGTATGCCTATATTACTATTCTGGGGTTTTCACTTTTAGTTATTACCAAATAATGGATATTGAGAAAGTCTTTCCTTCCATACACACTCTTTCCACCCACCATAAACATGTACTTGTCTCATTCCTTCATCCTTCTGCCTTAGTATTATTGTATTTTCAGATGTAGTCTTATATTATTCTTACTATGTACATGCTATGCACAGCTGAGCAATGGAACATACTGCAATTACCACCATGTTTTTTTTTTTTTTTTGAGACAGTGTCTTGCCCCATCACTGGAGCTAGAGTGCCATGGCTTAGTTCATAGCAACCTCAAACTTCTGGGATCAAGTGATCCTTGTGCTGCAGCCTCCCAAGTACCTGGGACTACAGGTGCACACCACCAGACCTACCTAATTTTTTCTATTTTCAGTAGAGATAGGATCTTGCTCCTTTCTCAGACTGGTCTTGAACTCCTGACCTCAAGCCATCCCCCACTTTGGCCTCCCAGAGTGCTAGGATTACAGGTGTGAACCACTGTGCCTGGCCTACTACTATGTATTGAGCACAGTAGTGTGTGGATAAACATTGTCTTTAGAGATTTCCATATGTTATCCATGTATTTCTCAATGTAACATTATGAGATAGGTACTGTTACCTCTGTTTTATACTTGAGGAGAAGAAGGTATATGTGGCAAAGCCAGACTTTGAACCTAAAGAGTCTAGTTGAAGAGCCTATACTCTTAACCACTATCTCCCATGATGCTTTTTGCAATTGTCTCATATTTATTTATTTTTTAAAATTTTCTTAGTTTTCTAAATATAAAACAGTAAATTATCCTAAATGTTACCCTGGATGTGTAAATTTCCTCTTTATATAGTTAAACACTTCAGATAGTCTCTCACAAGGCTTTCTAACCCCTTCCAGTCTGTATTGTTCAGTTTCCTGTCATTATTCATAGCAGTCATGTGGGAATCTCATGTCACAATCCTCCTGGGCATTCCTTTCCACCACTCTCTTGTGTTGGATCCCGTGACTTCTGGATCCTGTGCTGTCTGCCTTCTTCCTGAACTTCTTTTCTTGTTTTAGCAGGCACATGATCCAGTAGATTACTGACAGTTCATGGTAGATAAATTTGAGATCTTACATGTTTGAACGTGGTATCCACCCTACCCTCATACTTGGTTGATAGTTTGGCTGGATTTAGAGTTATAGGTCAGAAATAATATTCACTTAGAATATTGAAGATATCTGCTGCAGAAATTCTAAAACTTTATTACTGTTGTCTCCTTTCTTATTTTTTGTTGTGGCTTCATACTTAAAACTTCCTTTAACATTATTTTCTTGGGGTATCCTGTGGTAGCAGAGGGTATTGGATTTTTAGCTCTCATCTTTAAGTACAGATTATTTTGGTAACATTTAAAGAATATTATCAAAGTGGTATAAATCCTCCTTATAACAGTGTATGTTAAAATGAGAAATGAAGTGGAAAATAAATCTATTTTTAGGTAATTATATCCAGAAAAAATGATGAGAAAATGAAATAGCATAAATATTAATACATATTTACACACAAATATTTCGGTCATATATATGGGTTGCAAAGCTGGTTGGTGCTAACAAAATACTTCTCTCTTGATTTTCTATATAGCCCTGTGTTATGCTTATATTTCTAACCCTATTGTGAAACATCAGTGACCTTTCTCCAGGAGAGAAAGTAACAATTCCAAGTTATGAAAATAATCTGCACTTAATAGCCTTCTTAATGAAATGGGTTACTTAAAGAAAAATGTGGTATAGACTAATTTGTGTTCTTAAACATATCCTCTATCATAGATATAAATATAAAGGTAATTAATTTAGTTTAAAATAACAAATATTGAAAAGTTTCTCTTGATGGGGCAGTACCTAATGCATTTCACTCCCCCTCCTTTTTTTTTGGACACAGGGTCTCACTCTGTTGCCCAGGCTGGAGTACAGCAGCATGATCATAGCTCACTATAACCTGGAACTCCTGGGCTCAAGAGATTCTCCCACCTCAGCCTTCCAAGCAGTTAGGACTACAGGTGTGTACCACCATACCTGGCTATTTAAAAATTTTTTTTATAGAGATAGGGCTTGCTATGTTGCCCAGGCTGGTTTTGAATTCATAGGCTCAAGCAATTCTCCTGCCCAGGCCTCCCAAAGTGCTGGGATTATAGGTGTGAGCCACCGCACCTGGCCATTTTCCCCATTTATGGTTAATCTGTGTAACTAATACTGATAACTTCCACTTAGAAAGCAAACAAGAATGATAAACATTCATTATTCCTGAGATAGTGCTTTCTGGGACCATCACAGGTCTTTCTCTAAGTACTGTTGTGTTTAATTATGGGTCACTGTTAATTAATCCAGAAGTGTTTTTCAAGGTAGTTGACTGTGAATAATTATATATTCTTAAAGAGGCAAGCTTTCCCCTTTATTTTTCTGGCAGAATTTCAGTGGTGCATTTAACATGTACAAGGCAGGGTGGAAAGGGCAGTGTCTTTGCAGATGTCTTCTTTCTTCTGAAATCAGTAGATATAATGAGCAGTGTTTACCAAAATGAATCAGTTAATATCACAAAGAAATGATTCCATTTGCTTCTTTGTTAATCAAAATAGATTAACAAATCTATTGTTTTGTATTTGATTAACAGACTTGTTAATCAAAATAGATACAACTTTTTGAGTTCCTACTAAATACCAAACTCTTAGGGGCTTTACATGCATAGTATGACATCTTCCTAGCTTCCCTATGAGGGAAGAACTATTTGTATTTTCACTTAACAAGTGAGGAAACTAAGGCTCAGAGATTGTATCATCCTCCTATGTAACTAATCAAACTGAAGCAGAGTTCCACCCAAGATCTCTCTAATTGCAAAGCCTGTGTTTTCTCTATTGCTCCTTATTATGTTTCATCTGTGGGGAAAACAGATGCTAAGAAAGTAACTAATACTAATTGGACCAGTTAACAACACTGAACAAAAGAGAAGCCATTGAAAATGCATGTATTCAAAGTTCACTGTTTCCATTGGTCTTTTTCTTCACGTTGTGTCTACTTGCTTGGAAATGAGTAAGATAGCTACATAGACATCCGGAAAGTTCCCTTCTCCGGACTGTGTCTTTTCTTTGGTAGAAATACTACTGTCCTTTAGTGTTCTAGGTTTCTCTTTGTTCACATTGTTGGTTGCTGCTTTGTCTTTCCAATCCAGGCAGGCAGAGGGAATTCCCGAAGTATTCTTGAGGGGATTCTTGAGGTGTAGCAAACCAGGGGCAAAATGTGTGATTAATCAGAAGTAGCTGAACTACTCCTAGAAAGAACCATTTCTAGAAGGGGCAGGTAGGCAGTGCCATGAGTATTAAATCCGTGATCTGGAGAGAATAGGTTATATCACCTCTGGGAAAAAACTCAATATCCTTCCATGTATTTCTGGATGTTTTGAACAAGTGTCTTTCTTGATAACACAAGATTCACTCCGTGTGGCTCAAGGAGTTTCCCCTGCATTATTACTCTCACTCAGGAAGGAAGGATACAGTTCACAGAAACACACACCAGGATAATACTGATTGGAATGCTGTTTAAGGTGGGCTTTTATAATATTTCCTGAGTTTACCCTCTGGATCCATCTCTCTTTGGCTGTCAGCTAAAGACTACAGGATTAAACGGAAAGGGAATCCTCAGGCATAATGAGAGGAGAAGCAACAGATGGAATTTACCAAAAGCTGACTGCACTATGGCAAGAATGGAGGGAGGCAATAATAAGGTCACAAGATGACAATTTTAATGAGGATGTGAATGACAGCAACCCAGGGACAGAGGCCCTACATCCTCATCCACCCTCATTATTTTCTCTGAGAGCTTTTTGCTGAATCCTAGTGTGGGAAGACTTCAATAACCCCATCCGTTTGTGAAACAAAGCAGGTCAGCCTTCCTCCCAGGGCTCTTAACACAGGGCTCTTCCCTCTTTCACCTCCTTGCCCCTCTCCAAGTCCTTGGTAACAAATAAAGTGGTTGCAGAATAAATTGAACTAGTCTCTTCTAGGTAAAAATAATTATAAGCTGAACACTAGAAAAGCACACAAGAAGCTAACTTTTTTTTTAATTTTGAAGGTGTCAATCAGTATTATTTTGAAATGCAGATTTTTTCCAAAAGAAATTAGCCACATCTGCTAAGAGAATCAGTAAGACATGTTTGGTGTCAGCAAATTACGCATATTCCTTTCTATACGTGGTTAAAGAGATCATGATAAATGTTGCTCATTCGAAGAGCACAGTGACTTTAATTTTACAGACATTAAAACCCAGTTGAAATGATGCAATGGAAGGATCTTTGAGGTCTGAATTCCTCCAGTGCTCATTGCCTGAGCACTTAGACACACGGCAAGGGAGAGTGAATGGGCAGCAGGTCAAGGGCTGCAAAGAGAACCAAGAAGATGAGTGCTGAGGAAACGCTGTCGGATCTGTGATGGGGAGGAATGCATGACCTCTGGGAGACCATTTCAGAGGCACAGTGGGAAGGAAGTCAGTTTGCAGTCCATTACGGAGTAATTGGATAGTGGAGTAGGAACAGTGAGTGAGGCTTCTCATTATGTAGTATAACAGCAAAAGATGAGAGAGAATTTGTTTGATAAGCTAGTTGGGCCAAAGCACACTTTTTTAAAAAAAGAATTGTTTAGAGGCAGAGCAGGAGGTATGGGAGAGGTGTGTGTTTGTAGCATAGTTGGGGAAGGGGAGGGAGGGAATGGAGGGGAAGAGAGAGCTGCTAGCACAAGATTTTGTATGTTTAAGAAGCATTTGCCTAAAAGGAAGTTTCTGAATTGCCTCATTTTTGTAGGACTCAAAAGAGTGTTAGAGCATGAAACCCATAGACATTTGCCCTGCAGGGGCTTATAATCTAAAGTGATAAGGTTATGAAATGGAGTTACCAGTTCAGCACCTTTCAAAGTGATGCCAGACAAAAGATGTTAGCCAAACACTTTAAGCATACTAACAAACATTTTTGAGTACTCATTAAAATGTCAGGATCTATTCTAAGCCCTTTAGATGACTTACTTCAATTTCTATATTAGCCACATTAGGTGTGTACCACTATCATATTGAGTATGAGGAAGCTAAAGCTTAAGCAGGCTAAGGAAGTTCTTAATGTCTCACAGTGAATAAGTGATTTAAATCCAGTCTCTGATCACAAGCCAGAACCCCACACCTAGTAACTGTCAGTAAAAACAATGAGTGAAACTCATGACACAAGTTTCAAATAGGAATACAGCAATGTCTATATCTTACTTTATGTAATATAGTGTCTGCGTGTTATTTTAAAGTATTTTGGCATGTGCATATGTATTTATGTGAATGTTTGCCTGTGTGGATTTGAGCCACACTGTAGGTTTAGTCAATTGCCTGGTCATCAATACAAAGTCTAGGAGTGGGGACGGGATGGTCAGCATTCGATCCAAAAGGCCACACTCCAGAGATGGCTACTACAATCTCCAGCAGCCTTTAATTCCAATTAACACTGAGTTTTAAATATTAGCATAATGACAGGTAGAGCTGAGCATTCATTGGTGAAATTGGTGGTTTGTTGATTGATAACGGATGCTGGAAATGGGTACTCAGTGAGATTAGTGATGGTTAAAATTTGCAAATTGGTTAAAATATTTTAGAAACACTCCCTGTCCTGGCACGAGTCAAAGATGTCACCCTTTACTTTTAGGGTGAAGTTGGAAGCCTGATTCTCACCAGCCCTGTTGTCTAGTCACATCTTTGGAGGATTCTGGCTCACTGACGATGACTGTGAGGCCTTTGGAATGTTCTCACATTTGTCATAAAGGCAACTTCCATGGAAGATGTGGTTGCAGGGATTTCAATCTGTTTTCTGGACCCAAAATGGATTTCATTGGGCTTACAGAACAGGATGTGTGGTGTGTTTGAGGTCTGCTTACTAATACATGCTCATTTAATAAAAGCTTTTATATGGGTGGAAAATTTTTGTCTGATTCTTTCTTTTACCAAAACCTGGTAACAAAGTTGTAGAAGAGTAGTTACCTATCACCCACTTTCAACTATTAGTGTCCACTGTAGTCTACTAAAATCAACCTATTTGTGTTTAGCCAAATTGGCTTAGATCAGTTCAACATATAACTTTGTGAATTTTCTCTGTAAATTCACTTTCCCACTCTTACAAAACACTATTCCTCACCTTCTCCTTAGTATTCCCATCCTGATGGTTTCCTCCCCAGCCTCCACCTGTCTGCCCTCTAGTTTTACTGAGAAAATAGCTATAGTCAGTTGGGCAGTTCTTCCGCTCTCCTCATCTTCCATCATCAACCATAAACTGTTAACCATGTACCATTTACCTGAATTTAGTGTTCATTATGTCCATGCGTGTTTTTATATACCACTGCACAAATACATATCCAACTGATATATAGTATTGTTTTCATCAGTGTTCAAATGTTATATAAATGATGTATCATATATGTCATTTTACAACTTACATCTTTGGTCAGCATTATGTTCTTGAGATTTGTTTGTATCAATATTTTTTTTACTCATTTCAATTCTGTAGAATATTCCATTGAATAGTGCTGTCTACTTTATCCTCTGCTGATGGCTAGTGTACCAATTTCCATCCCTTCCAACAGTAAATGAGAGGTTCCTATTTATCCATATCCATGCCAACACCTAAATTGTTAGACTTTCCAACTTTGTCAAATTGATGAGTATGAAATGGTATCTCACTGTGATTTTAACTTTGATTTCCCTGATATCTGGTAAGATAGAGCATATTTTCATCACCATGCCATTGGTGTTTCTTTTTTTCGAATTGCCCATCCATAACTTTTGCCCCTTTGTTGTAGCATTTTGAATGACTAGCTCATCTGTTCTCCACTGCTTTGTAATGCCACCACTATCTTATATTCCTGGATCTCTATGTTGTTTCATCGGTTCCATATTTTACTTGTATAATTCTGCATAAAGAGCAAATGATCTTATTCGCTACAGTTTTATAAAAAGTTTTGATAACTGACAGAAATATCTCCCAGTGTGATCTTCAAAGTATTTGTAGAAATTTCTAGTTCTTTGTACTTCCTTAGTAATTTTAGGAAAATTATGGTAAGATCATGAAAACTCTGGGGAGATTTCCACTGGATTTTGTCTTAATTTTGGACAAAATTGGGCAGAATTAAAATATTTTATCTTGAGTCTTCTTATCCCTAAACGTGGCATATATCTCATTTCTCTCTAACTTACTTTAATCAGGCTTCTTTCCCAAACACTCCATTAACCTAGTTGGATTGTCAAGATCATGAACAACCTCATGATCTTGTTAAGTCCAAAGGCCACCTCTCTTTCATTTTCCTGCTTGACTCTTCAGGCTTTTGCACCAGCTCAGCCTCTCTATACTCTCAATTTAGATGCAACTTCCTTAGAAAGTCCTGCTTCCCATTACCCAATTTAAAGCAGCCACTCAGTAACTTCCTCCACATCACTCTGTTTCAGTTCTTTGCAAAGCCCTCGTCTCTTTCTAATATGGCCTCTGCCAACCTCCTGATTTGTCTTAAAACACTTTCCCCTTGCTAAGTACATCTTCTTTGCTTCCTTGAATACCTCCAGCTGTTTCTTACATTAGGGACTTCACACTTATTTTCTCTATGTCTAGAGATCTCTTCACTTAAAGATATTTACATGACTCTCTTCTTAACATCTAAATCTTCAGGAAGTTCCTGGCAACCTGATAAGAAATACTCTTCAATGATCATCACACCAACCCATTGTATTGCTTTAAAAGTTGGCTTTTATTTGGAAATTATCCTGTTTATGTTTTTGTTTATTGTTAATTTCCCCTGAACCCCTCCCCAACAGAATATATGCTACAAGGTAGTAACCTTATTGTTTTGTATACATTAATGCCTAGAGCACTGCCTGGCACTGAGATTGTGCTCAATAAATATTTGGTGAATAAAGCAAGCCACTCTATAGTCTAAGACTTACGAAATTTACAGTTGTTTATGAAATTAAAGCGCCATTACCTGTGAATTTACAGAATGAAAGGATGTAGGACTCAGGTCTAAAAAAATAAATTATTATAGTTGACATATGGCCTTGATAAGTTAATAACTAGTGAAAAAAATATTAATTTAAAATAATTTATTTAACATAGTATTTGAACAAATGACATATAAATCATTATAATACATATCAAATAATTTTAAAATAAAATGTAATGTATATATATATACACACAGAGGTAAGTTTTATATTTAATACTTATAAAAATAAGTGAGAAAATTAGAGAAGAAAATTAAGATAAGGGCCAATTAATCTGCAATAAATTTAGTACCCAAAATTCATGTAAAGTGGTTGATTCATTCAACACTAAACATTCCAACAGCCACTCCAAAAAGAAACTATGATCAGTTACATGATTCATGTTGTCTGTGAGATGGGACAGTAGATCGGGGAGGCCTGAAATATTTGGAGCTGAGCCCAGAGAGACTTCTTCCATGGGTTGTCATGAAATAGTCTTCACCAACAATATTTGCACAGCTAATAAGATGTGGAGTGCCATAGAGCTCTTCCTTATAATGTTCTTCAGTGAATGTTAAAGATACAATGCCCAAGGGCAAGTGAGCAATTGCGGGTATGAAATGAAACAATCACATGGCCTGGTTCTTCAGTGATCTGGGCTAGCAGAGAGCCTAGTAAGGAGGATGGATGCAAAATCCTTCAGGAAACTCTCTGGGTCATTTTCACAAATGATCATATGACAGCTGTTGCATGGAAGAAAATCTGAAGTTATATTCCTTGGCAAGTACCTAGAGTGCAGATATTTGTGTTATTGGATAAGAGCAACCCATGTGCAATAGCTATTGGCTGATCTGGGAATAAGGTTAACATCCTTTTATGAAAGCCCAAGCACCTAATGAGGATATATGCCTGATTAGAAAGCTGCCTCCAGAAAGAGAAAGGTCAGAATTCCTCTTACAAAGCAGTCCTAGTTCTGTTCTGACACAAGAATAAATGGGTAACTTACCCCAGAGTTCTGCACCTGTTCTTATAGGACATACCTGTATACTCATAAACTTATATTCTGGATGCATTCTTCACTGAACTTGAAGAATGAGCCTGAAGCTAAGGTACAGATTGGACATTTCTTCACAGGTTCAGACCTAACAGTTTCAGGTACCTGAGCTCTAGTTAAGCCTACGAGTACCTGGACCCTGGCTGAGGTGTCCCCTCCTGGAGTCAGGCCTCCTTCGGTGATATTCGCAGCTCCCGGTTTCTTCAGGCTCAGAGGTCTTTCTCTCTTTTTTCAAAGACTCTTTGAATGCCACTTGGGCTGCACAGGGATTTTTCTGGCTATTACTAACATTGGTTTGTTCATTCATCCAACAAAAACTTATTATGCTTCTGGAGGGTGTCATATCTACCCTTGAGGGTATCACATCTTGAGCCACTAGATTGACATGTTAATTTTGATATTTCCATTAGACAACCAACTTGTTTCTTTTGGCTTCCTGTGATAGGAAGAAGAAAAACACTGCTAAGAATGTAGCTCTGAGATCCAGGATGATGGGTCCTAACCTTGGCCCCCGGCCTTAGCCATTATGGGAACTGGGCTAGTTATTACCTGTTTTTTTTTAATATGAAAATGGAGAAAACTATAGTCATCTGCATCATAGGGCTGTCATGAGAATAAATCAGTAGTTCTCAATCCAGTACCCTCTCTCTATTACAAACACAAGAGCAGAATTCTAGATGGGTCTTAAGAGTTAGTGGGTAGATGGTTATAAAAATGCAAACCCATGCAGAGTCTCCGTGTATAGTCACTTGTACTAGGACTGGCAAGGGCAACTGAGAGACCTCCTGGTCACCCTGGGGTCCCAGGTAAGGGTAGCATGGCCTTCTGATGCTTATTTTAAGTAAATAACAGGAGTAGAGCTGAGTAGACTGCTAAAAATAGTCCCCTCAAGAAGAAAAGGATGAGTAATCTGTACTCCACTGATAGCTTTGAACTCACACCAGTGTTCCTGCCATAGCCCTAGTGGCATCTATGATATTATTCAATGTTACATTAAACATTCAGTTTTTATTAAGCATATAGCATGGCCCTGTGCTAGACACTTGAAAGGTTAAAGAAAACTTTGACCAAGTTTCCTCACAACTTCTTAAGTGTGCTTTTAAAAATCAGACCAGCAAATGGCTTTGATTTTTTTTCAGTCTATCTACAGATTTTTTCATACGTTAATATTAATATGCTGAATTTCTTCTTGGTTGGGAATGTCTCTTAAACATAGGTTACTGAATCTTCAAAATAAATAGATGTTTTCATGTGGGAATATACACACTTGGACAACTTTTTTTTAAAACAGTGGGTCAGTGTGGCTGGCCTTTGCCGATGAAGATTAGAAGAGATGGATTTTAAAAACCTGCTTGTCTGAATCTATTTCATGTGGGCCTCAATTGCCCTGCTTGACTTCACATTTTTCTAGGAGGTGAGATAGTGATGAGCTCAGTTCTAATGAGCTGGAACCTTCTTCTTTAGCTACTGTTTTGACAGGTTGTTTGTGTCTGCCTTGGAAAGACACTTATTGAGGTTAAATAGAAGAGATGCAGCGTTCATAGAAATCCATGGATTCGTATATTAAAATGATTCTGCCTCTTTTGTTTTAAAACAACTGCTCATAGCAGTTCTTGGCTTATTTGTTGACAAATTGTTCCAGAATGACTTAGACAGGGAGTAGTGGCATGCACACACACTTTAGTTGGCTGCTCTTGCCTCAAAAAATTTATCAGAAACTTTCCATTGGTTCATTGCTGTTAGCCTAGCATTGCTATAAATCTCCTCTTAATGCATTTGACTTTGTAGGCCTATTAAAAACCATGGAATAGATAAAAAGCTAAATAAAAACATTTTTATGTATATGTAGGATTAAAAAGGAGAGAGAAAAAGAAAGGAGTGGATTTCAAATTGAGGCAGCATGGCACTGACAACTTTATTCGAGATATTTTTTCATTTTGCCCACATGAAGAATATGAGCAAGGCATTTCTATTCCTTATTTATAACGTGTGGTCAGGTGCTGTGCTCTGGCACCAGTCCAACGGCTGGTGAAGGTTATTAAGTTTTATGCACAAGTGATTACCGGGCATTTATCTTACTTTAAAAATGGAAGTACTAAAACCCTCTTAAAGTCTGTTCCCAACTTACAGATGGTTGGTATTTCCTCCAATAATTGTTAAGTTAGCTGTTTGGAACTTGGAAATCAGTTCTTCATAATATTGTGTGATTTGTTTCTTATACGTCTGAAAACAGCTACAATATACACCAGAGGTTGACAAACTTTTTCTTTAAAGGACCAGATAGTATGTTAGACTTTGCATGTCATACTGTCTGTGTCATAGCTACTCATGTTGCAATACGAAAGCAGCCATAGGAATACATAAACAAATGTGTATAGCTGTATTCCAATGTATTTGTTTAGTTTCAATTTATTTAGGGATGCTGCAATTGAAATTTCATATAATTTTTGAATAATATTATTTTAATGTCACAAAATATTATTTTAATTTTTTCAACTGTTTACAATTGTAAAAACTATTTTTAGCTCACTGGCTGTACAAAAACAGGTATCAGGTCATATTTGACCCTAAGCGGTAGTTTGTAGACCTCTGTATGTATGTATGAAACTGCCTGTATATTAAAATACTTAAGAAACTTGAGAATTCTGTAGGAACAAGCCTTTTATATTCAACTGAAAATGTCAGGGATGCATCTGTTGGAAAATGATCTAAGCCAAATTGGCAGTGCACAATGAATAGGTTTTTACTGGTAAAAGGGAGAGCTATTATTATTTTGATGTAGGTAGGGGCTATAGGTCTTCCTCAACTCCACCTCCATAGGTAGTAGGTAAGTTAAAGGATAACCAAGTTTCCCACCGGATTCTGCACATACATAAACATCAAAATGCAAGTGGGACAAATGTGGTTATGCAACTTCTTCCTGCAGTCTCAGCAAAGTCTCACTCTTAGGCACCCCTGATACCATGCATGAAATGTATACTGGAGGAAGACCGTATTCTGTAGTCAGGACTCAGATAACCTAGGAATCGGGTGACAGAATTCTCTGTTAAGGGCAAAGCCTGGGACATAAGAGAGCCCTAGGCCACGAATGTCACTCCAAGGGGGTAAGCTGCTAGGTCACCAGATTTACACAAATGTAATTGCCAGGTTACTCATATGATATTTCTAGCCAATCTGTGCGTCTCAAATACCTCTCACTTCACCAGTGAAAGGTCATTTGTATTATCTTTTATACTAATTAACAAACACTCTAGTGCTGATGTGAGATTAAAATAGTTAAAAATGCTATGGTAGCTGCCTCTAGAATATGGGCTTTCTATGATTAGCATCATTGAAATACTAACCAACCACGCATGAAGTGAGGCTGATTAAGGCCCATCAAATATGTTAATATTTAGGTATAGATTAAAATTAACATATATACATAAGTTCTATGCTCATGTATTTTAAAATAAATTACAGATATTATATCCTTCTAGGGGACAGCTACCTCAGCAAGATCAAGGATTCCTTTTTCCCATTCCATTCTACCTGCTAAGAACTGAGAAAGGGGACTCTTTGCAAATCTCTGGTTTGTTTGTCCATTGGAAGGAGCAAGTGAAGGCTTGGGTAGGAGGAAGGACAGAAGTTTTAAGAAATTGGAGCTGAGAAATCTTTGAGGACAAGGGACTTCTGTAAGTCAAAACCTATGGAGACATGTGTTGGCCCCAGGCCAATTCCCTATCCATTTTTTTTTTTCTCTTCCTTAGACCGCTGAAGGCCCACTGTCCCTGCTGTGGCATCCAAGGCTTCGCTGTATACCACTGTGCCTCCACGAAATAGATCTCAGTTTTACTATACTCTTTTCTTCCCTTTTCCAACCCTGAAACTCTACTGAGATTTGTAAAAAAATTTTGAAAACTTTAAAAAAATGGGAAAGAAACAGTGGATGAAAATAACAAACAAAAGGATTATTGTTAAATTCTCTAAATCACAATAAAACTGACGCTGTGATGAAATTGTGGTTGTTTTTCCCTTTCCATATTTTAAATGTTTTTCCCCCCTGTAATATAGCATTAATTAGACTGTTACCAAACTGTGATCATTCTTAGTTCTTCCTTTCTCTACAATGACATCTTTACAAGTTTATTTATATTTTAAAATTATACAATATGTAAAGCATATCCAGAAATAAAATGGAACTCACTGCCAATCTTGTGTCAGCTATATCCTCACCTACTTCCCCCAATTCCATATTATTTTCAAGCAAATCCCCTATTTTTTTAATATACAAATATTTTCATTTGTATCTCTAGAAGATATGGACTCACTTAAAAAAGAACCATAATTCTGATATCACACCAACCAAATTAATAATAATTCTTTAATCTCATCAAATATCTAGTCATTGTTCATATTTTTAATTACGTCATAAAAGCCACAAATTGCAACTGGTTAATATGTCATTTAAGTCTCTTTTAATCTATAAATTAAATTTATAGATTAAATCTATAAATAAATTAAATCTCTCCTCTCTCTCTTACTTACGATTTGCTAAGTGAAGATACTTTTGTATTTCTAGGAGTTTTCCTAGTATCTGGGTTTTGCTGATTATACTTGATTTTGAGAATTCTCCTTTATTTCTTAATATTTTAATTATAAATGTAATAGATACTTACTGAAGTATATTTTGACTGTTCCACTGTTGGGATAGTTCTGCCATTCGACCTTTTCAGTTGTTGACTAATGCTATTGGATCTTAGCAACTAACTGTGTGCCTTCTGTGAACCAACAAAACAGAAAATAGTGGCGATGTCAAACTCAAAGGGAAAGTGAATATGCAAATTGGTGCCTTTTAGAGACTAGGTGAGCTGAGTGGGTGATAAGGTGGGAAGTAAACATTTAAAATGCATAATAGCCCCTGGGAGGGACTCCAGAAATATTTGAGTGAGTAAATGAAGTGCTTTGGGGAGTTTCCAGCTGCAGTACAGTAGGCCTTTGTAATGGAGAGTCCTTTGAATGTCTTCTTAGTTATGCAAATAAATGGCAAATAGATCCCCTGGTCTTGAGGGTGGGGTGAAAGGAATTCTCCCAAGACGTTTTCTAAGCAGAGCTGAGTAAAGACTAGAGTTAGATCACTGTGTATAAGAAAGCCAAAGCCTTCAGGAGCAGAAAGGAGAATCACGGCCCTTGCTCTCCGTGCTACTAATCTAGACGACTCTACCGTGGTAGGCCAGGTAGCCTGGACTTGCTTGAAGGAAAGGGTACTATAGCCTCAATGCGACCCAGTGGAAGAGAGCAAGAGGGAGTCTGTGCTGATGAGTTCTCACATGAACAAGGACCTTTGGAGAATAGAGAATGAAATTATGCAAGAATTTAAAAGTTAATGAAGAGAGAAAAACAAACATTTGGGCATCTATACTACACAAGGGACTGTACTGGGTGTGTTTGTGAAGCATAGCACACCTAGACAGGAGGCCTTAACAAGAAGAATTCCATCATGGGAGTTGTTAATTTGCCCACTCCAGACCACAGACTCCTAACTACAATTGTTAGGATATATCTGGATCAAGTAATCATTCTGGCACTTTATGACTGGGGCTAGGGTGGAAGAAGATGTTTTGAACATAAATTTTTATATGAATTGACAGAATTCACATTATGTATGAGCCATATATATGTTACTAAAGAGTTAATTCAAACGTGGAAACAGATTTACTCCATTCCCTCCCGAACAAGGATTTGGCAGCGCTGTTATTTCGGAACAGCTCCAGGAATTGCCTTTGTTCTGGTCATATTTGGAGTCCTCTTCGTTCATCCTTTGATCCTCTGCAGTGTCCCTCACAAGTCTGGGTCCTTTGCCAGCCTTGTCTGAATGATTGTTTCCCTTTGCCTGCTTTTGTCTGAAACTGGCCAGTGTTTCAAAGTTCGGACTGTAATTAAATCAGTTCTTTGCATGTATCAGTTAGCAAACAAAGGTTGGTTGAGTTTAAAAAGCATCCCCTTTTGAAATGAACATTTGTTTAGAAAGGCTTAGAGAAAAGCACGTGAGCATTCATACCTCTGTTTAGTGGTTCCCAACTGGAGATTCCTATGAGTCTGTAAGCTGGATGGGTAGTGTGATTCTTGAGCTATTTCAGTATTTTAATGTCTAATGGAAATCACACTTTACCCTGCAGTGAAGCTGGGAGGCTAACTAAAATGTCAAGTTTCTTTGTTTTTGTTTGTGATTATATTAACTCTGTAACAGTAGCATTAATCTCTTAGTTTAGGCTTGTTTGGTAGCAAGTGACAGATTATACTCAGATGCATTTTTTAAAAAGGGGAAAATTAGGCCAGGCAATGTGGCTCATGCCTGTAATCCTAGCACTCTGGGAGGCTGAGGCAGGAAGATCACTTGAGGTCAGGAGTTTGAGGTTGCTGTGAGCTAGGCTGACACCACAGCACTCTAGTCCGGGTGACAGAGAGAGACTCTGTCTCAAAAAAAAAAAAAGGAGAAATTTAATATAATCGTATCAGGGTACCTTGGACAAGCCCAAAGTAGGAAGGACAGCTAGGTCTTACAAAAAACTGAAGCCAGGGCTGGGCTCAGTGGCTCATACCTGTAATCCTAGCACTCTGGGAGGTCGAGGCAGGAGGATCATTTGAGCTCAGGAGTTCAAGACCAGCCTGAGCAAGAGTGAGACCCCGTCCCTACTAAAAATAGAAAGAAACTAGCTGGACAACTAAACATATATAGAAGAAATTAGCTAGGCATGGTGGCACATGCCTGTAGTCCCAGCTACTTGGGAGGCTGAGGTAGGAAGATCACTTGAGCCCAGAAGTTTGAGGTTGCTGTGAGCTAGGCTGACACCATAGCACTCTAGCCTGGGCAACAGAGTGAGACCCTGTCTCAAAAACAAAACAAAACAAAACAAAACAAAACAAAACAAAACAAAAAATCCCAAAAAACCACCCCCCTAAAAAAATTGAAGCCAGAGTAAGGGAAATCACCAAAACCCAAGTTGACTATTTTGAGATCGCCCCCAGTCTCTCCCTTCTGCTTTTGTCTACCTCAGTTTCATCCTCCCCTCTGCAGACTGGGTACTTGGGCTCTGCTGGCACATGGCTGTTATAATATCTGTAAATTGTTTTAAAACACTTTAGTGAAGACATATGTATATATATGTGTATATATGTATATATAAACACAAACATATATGTATATATACACACATATGCAGGTATATGTTTGTATACATATGTCTCTATATACATAGTTGATTCATACTTGAAGGGCCATTAGTTAAGATTTGAGGTACCCAATTAGGCACTCCTTTTGGGGAGGTGGTAGTGGGCAATATACACTAGTCTGTTAGCATCTGAAAAAACTTAACTAGAAATCCACATTCCAAAAACAGTTACCACAAGTTTCAATCATGTTTACCTAAGATCAGCAGTAGATGGTTTTAACAGCACAAATGACAAATCAAAAATGACTTTTCATTAGTGAGATGTGTGATGTTCAGGATGTGCGATTGGGTGGAAATATATCTTCTGCTTCCTAGAGAAGGTATGAGATTATGTTTTTGGGGGGCGTTTCTTGTCTTAAGACTCAGCTTGGCTCTGTTTATGGATTCTGTCATCCAGTTGTTATGAGAACTATTGTTGTGCTAAAATATTGTTGCTTCCGCCTTCAGTGAAAGCACCTAATAGTTGAAAATAATCAACTTATTTTAGGCCAGGTTTTGCAATGAGGATGTGCCATGGTAACTCCAAAACTGGTGTCATCTCAGCCTTTAGGTCTACATAAGAATACAGGCCCTTAAACTCCAGACTACTGGAATCTCCCAGGTTGATTCCCAGTTTCTCTGGAAAGAACATCAGTTGGCTTGGCATGTATAAAGTGTCCTGGTTCAATCAGCAGCAGTGGCCAAGGAAGTTTCCAGATTGTGTAGTAGTCAGCAGTGCCAAAACAAAACAAAAAAATGCCTCTCAGCAGGAAATTAAGGTGTATACCCTCTGAAAATGGGGTCCAGGCTAGATTGTGGCTGAAGGGTAGATTTCATAAAAAGGTCTATTAACAAGGTCAGTACTTTGAGAACTCATATGGATTGATTCAAAGCTATAAGTGTCTTTGATCCAGAAAAGGGTATAAAATTCTTAAAACTTCAGCATTTTTAAAGTAAGTTAAATTTTATAGACAACAGGGTTGATTGACAAAATAATAAATGGGTTCTTGATATGCAATTACTTTTCTTTTTTTAGTTTATTAGTCAAATATGTGTTGAATCCCAACCATAGCCATGACACGATGCTAGGCATCTTTTCTTTTTAACAGTTTTATTAATGAGGTGAACTTTCCAGTGGGATGGGGACTGATTTTTGGAAAAAGGAGCCACTTCCATGAGGGCAGGGAAATGGACTACTTGTTCATAGGACTAAGGGCTCCCATGGGATAGAAGAAGGGAGAAGGATAAGAAAAGCTGAGGGCAAGACTTGGTGGACAAACTGAGACTGTTTTCATATTTATATCTAAAGCCAACTCTGCCTGCTTACAGAGCAAAAAGGAAGCAATATCCAATTAAAATTCTGTTGTGCAGAATTTGTCTTGTCTAGGCCAACAAGGCTGTTTCTATGGGCCATCTGCTGAGGCCTATAGCTTTGTTACTCAGAATCCTTGTTTAACCTGCATCTATGAAAAAGGGGTTGCTAAGTAAATTAATAGAGTAAACAAGGGACATGTTATGCTGATTAAGAGTGAAGGCTTTCAGCTGAAACATTTGCACTCAAACAGTGAATGTACTAATTATAAATATGTTATCAGGTAAAGCACCTTCACTGCTTGCCTTTTGTGACAGTAGTTTCATTGTTTTTTCCTGGAATGTTTTGAAACCTGGTTCCTTTAAGAAATGTTTTCTTCCTCAAAATTTTCATTAAGTGAAAATGGCCTTTTTTCTCTCCTAATTATGATGAATTATAGATATTTTATTATACTAAAAAACCCGAATCCAAATGTTAGCCAGTTTCAGAGAGTCAGTATGGTCCCTAGGGAAGGGGGTGGGCTTAGGTAGAAGCAGATGAAGGAAGCAGCTTACCAAAGTGGGGAAGATGGAAAGGTGGAGAGAGGGAGGTGGAAGTTTTAGAAAAAACGATGGACAGAAAGAAAGTGGGATAAAGGGAAGCAAGGAAGAAAGAACTGGGAGGTGCTGAGAAGGAAGAGGAAAAGAGGATAGAATTAGAAGAAACGGCGTGTGTGCAGCGTGTGAGGAGTTTGTTGAAAATGATTGACTTGTGATATTTGTTAATTATGTGGAGGTTAAGTCAAAATAGACTTAGCAGTGGACTCAGCTGGAAGAAAACCTTTCAAAGTTGGGCTTCTCCTTTTATTGCTGTAGGAAGCATCAGAATGGTATTGAAAGAGGTACCTGCACAAAGGCTGCCTTTGCTCGGTCTTTACCAGCTAATTGGGTTAGCTATTTCTGCTCAGACCTAGCGTCCCAGCCCAGAATTCTGTTAAACAGGCTTCTTCTGGGTGAGATGGCAAGTACTGGCTGATTTGGAATATACAGAAAATTATACAACCTTGAGCAAAGGGCACATGTTTATGAGCAAACCATCTCTCCTAATGCCATTTCCTTATTTTCTCTGCTGCTTCTCTCTCTCTCTCTCTCTCTCTCTCTCTCTCTCTCTCTCTCTCTCTCTCTCTCACACACACACACACACACACACACACACACTCACATACACACACACACACACAATAGATGCAGAGAGTACACAGTTGCACTGGGAGAAGAACATGCCTGATGGGAATAGGGAAATCTCTGCATTCTATGGCTTATGAAAAAGATTCTCTCTTAACCTGGCCCCAAAGTGTGAGGGTGGCTAGGCAGAGGGTGAACTCTCTTTGCCCATTAGATTGATTTTTTCTGGTCATGAGTTTTCCAGGGAAACTTCTGCGTTGAAGAGGTCATTTGGAAGCATGAAATTAATGACAACCTCCCTTATTTTTCTTGGCAACTCTGGGAGTGCAGACTCTTTGGTGGATTGGGGCTGTACTGGTGGCTCCTTTTAAATCTACTGTACATTCTGTGCTCGTTGCATTGTACCTGGACTCTGGGACTCATTATGCTAATGGATGCTTGTTTTCTCACCTCACTTTCCTGTCAAAGATTTTCTCTGAAGCTGGTTTCATTATAATTTTAAAAATACCATCTGTCTGTGTAAGAGTTTTTCCTCTTTCTTTTGGACAGATTCGTATCTGATTTCTTTCAAGCGATTCTATTGAACTTCTCCAGGTGCAGAGAGTAGCCACTGTACGGCTTCTGTCCAAAGTCATCTTTTGTTCACATTATTGCTGTATAACTGTTGCTGGAGTTTGTCACTATTAACCCTTGGCTTTTGTTGCAGCAATTAAGCTCCTTTATTGGTTTATTCAGCTTGACACCAGCATAATTTGAATCACATCCTTGTCTATGTAGAGTTCATTGCTTTCACCCCATATCTACAGCACAGCTTAGGGGTTCCTCCCCCCACCCAGTAGCACCTTGGAGAGGTGTCCTTGGATCTTTTGTGTTTTGCACCTGTATATTTTTCTGCTTGCAATCTTCTTTATTTGTGCATTACATGCACTCCAATGAACTATGCACTGCTTTGTTGGTTCTAGCCAATGCCTGTAATGGCTCCGTATGTGTTGTTTAACTGCCTTTTCAGCTATAAAAATTTTTGGTAGTGACATCTTGGAAATGAAACACCAGAAAAATGTGGCAGTTTTCTGAGTGACATTTATTTTGGTTTTCTTTTGTAATTTCCTCTGAAAATTTTCCCTTGTCCACAATCTTCTTCTTCTTTTTTTAAATACGCTTTGCTTCCTTCTAATAATTTCAGTCATTCCCATATTGTAGGGTTCTCCAGGTCCCCCTGATTTCTTTCTGTGTCATGACTGAAAACCACAGGGTGTGTTGACTGCTCTATGATCCAGTCAGCTGCAGGTTTTGTCCCAGTAGGCTTGAACCCAACAGGGGCCTTGAAAATTCCGAGGTGCTGATAAAGATATCCAGGTTGTTGCCCCAAACACTGAAAGAAAGTGGCCAGACCTGAGTCAAACTCCTAAAGCCCTCGTGTAAACTCCATACCCTTTGTCCCTTGCTCAGACATACCTAGGACATCCCCTTTGTCTGACTGACCACAGGGAGGATTGCTGCAGCACTCTGTAAGTGAGGTCCCCTGGTAAATATCCCAGACTGATCACCCTGGAGTTTAGTGCTTCTCTCTTTGAAATCCTAACTGGTTCCATCTTTGACAATTTGAGGCACTCCCATATGGGAACTCCCCTGCCTGTAAGTGCCCCATAAGGGCCATTAGGACTATAACTAGGCTATCTAAAGGGAACCCATTTTGCTTCCGGTATGCTTTCAGCTTGGTCTGTCATAAAAGTTTAGAATTAACCTGCTGCTTACTTACACAGCTGCTGGGCACAAGATCAGAAAATGGCCTTGAGGAAAAGCAGATCAAAAATCCGGAATAGGCCAACCACAGATTGCCGATGACAAGATCCACCAGATGACCTATTGTTTGCTGTTAACCATCAAGCAAGTCATGGTGATTTGCACAAAGCTTGCTTTCTGCCACCAATGGCCTTTACCTCTTCTCTTTGTAAGTTGCTCAGTAAGCAGAAAAAGAGGAGACGGTCTTTGAGATAATATTCTGCTATCTTCTCGGGCTGCCGGCACTTTAATAAAACACCCTTCCTTCACCAACACTGACCTCTGTATTTGGTTTTCAGGTGGTAGGCAGCTGGACCTACACTTGACAACATGCCCCCACCTTTGGGGTGATTCTAGCTGCAGGTTTGGCGGGAGGAAACACATATCCTCGATTCTTCTAGCCTTTTCCATAATTTTCAACTCACATATAAAGTATGTTTTATGTTTTTTTGTATTTAATTCTATTTTATCAAAAGCACATGCATTAGTTTTTTTTTGTCTTCTCGCTCTGTCTTTTCATTATTCTGGTTTTAGGAATCAGAATATTTGTAGCCCAGTGACTTACAGACAGACCCATTTCTCTTTTTTTTTTAATTTTTATTTTTTAAATGTAAATTGACAAATTGTAGTTGTATATATTTATGGGGTACAAAGTTATGTTATGATTTATAAATATAATGTGGAATAAATAAATCAAGCTAATTAACACATCCATCATCTCAAATACTTACCGTTTTTGAGAACATTTGAAATGTATTCCCTTAGTGATTTTGAAATGTACAATACATTATCGTTTACTATATTCACCTATTTTACCACACTGTGTGATATATCTTAAAGTTTACAAAAAGTGTTCCTACTGTCTAACTGACACTTTGTACCCTTTGACCCTCATGCATTTCCAATATTTCTTTTTTTCTCAGCTTTTTGAGGTATAGTGGACAAATAAAAGACCTATTTCTTTTCTTGCTTTAAACAAAGCAAAGTTAGTGTCACTATTTGTGGATGGATGACTATCCAGAGGTCATAATATAGAGGATGTATCATAATTCAGTCACTCATCAAAATTTTTTGGAATACCTTTTATGTTGCTAGCATTTGTTGTAGGAAATAAAAGCCACTAAATTCATAAACAAGGCTTCCCTCTTTATACAATTGCTTTGCAGGAAGGAGAGAGCTCACCAGTTGGAGACCTTTGCACCCTGTTCCTTAACATGGAAAAATGACAGCCTTTCTTTGGTACTGAGGATAGCAAAGACCACTGCACGATTTGCTTTATGGTCAGAAGTGGAGAAGCGGTCTTTGGGACATAGGTAGGGAAGATGCTCAGCAGGGGAGAGCAAAGTGGACCTTGTCAGGTTATCATCCTTCAGTAAGGCTTTTTGAAAGCATTTGATGGCAATATTGAAAAAATATTACAGTATTTGTCTATTCAGATATTTAGGATCTAAAAACAGGTCATATCACTTGTCAAGGGAAGTAAGACAAAATCTCTTTGTTAAGATCTTTACCTTGTAGAAGACAGGAGGTTCTTCTGATTATGGAAGGGTTGATTTTTCATCCCATTGTACTAGGAGCTGGGGGTATGCTGGCAAGCAGGATGCATGGCCATGCCCTCATGAGCTTTACCTCATGGGGTAAAATGTAAAGTTATAAAATAAAAGTATATCATGGTTGCACCTTTGAAAAGTGATATATTAAATCTTAGTATTAAATTGCTTGTTGCCAAATCCAGGAGCCTTCTACGTAATTGTCTTTCTTCTTATTGAATATCTTAGAAACATCTGCCAGTAAAGGATGTTTTAAAGCTTTTCCTTCTTTTCATTCTTTTGTCTTTCTTAGCTTTCTTCCTGTATTTGTTTCCGTTTCAATAATTTTCCCAGGAGCTGAATGTAAACCTTGCCCGAGGATTTGCACTAGTTCCTCAATCTTTCTCTTTTTATTTTAATCTGGATTCCCCATTGATCACCAAAAATTCTGGAGATGGTTTAACAAAACAAACATGCCTCTCATGTTCTTGCTGTAATTTCAGTGCTCACTGGCATCATTGTAGATGATCACAATGTCCTCCCAACTGGTTTTCTTTACTTCATATTTTCCCACCCCAGACCAAAAGGCAAAAATTTGTCAAACAAGGCTTCAGAGAAAACTGCACTTGTTTTTTTTATTCTCTTGCTCAGAGTCTATCTTGGTTCTCTGTTATCCATCTCTTGGACTCTTGTTTTCAAGTTTCCTCTGAATCTGCCTCTTTCCTTCAATCCTCATTCAAAGGCGTTCTCTCTGCTGTTCCATGTACACACTGCACTACACTTAACCTTAGCACATGGTACGCCTACTCTATATCTCTTGTTTGGGGAAAAAAGTCTTTATTCTCTTTATTCTCTTTATAGACATATTCTCCCAATAAACACCATATTCACCCATGTAAAAAAAGAGGATGGCAAGTCCTAACTCTTTCATGACATTCCCTCAAAGAAGAATTTTGTCCTGGTTGTGAGGACAAAATTGATGGCTGATTGAATGGCTGATTTTTCTCCTTATTTTGAATATCTTAGTATAATTCAATAGTTGATGTTATTAATAATTGATGTGTTTCTTCGTCTCTGTGATATTATCTGAGTTCTGTTTGGCAGCTTCCTGCCAATTCTGCTGAATTAGGACTCTGCTGAATAGGTGGACCGTGCGATCCACTCAGGCAGGATCAGCTACTTAATTTGCAGGACCTAGTAAAGAACGAAACTACAGGGGCCCTTTTTGGCCCTCCGTCAGGCCTGAGAATATTTGACTAGCTCTTTCCCTATCAGTAGAATTTATCTTTCTCATGGTTAAAGGCTCCAAATCAATGTAGACATTAAATATATTTATTTTATTGTGCTCCTAAATCTATAACTTTGAGCTAGTGAACTATGTTGTTATGAATATTTTAAAAATTTTATTCATTCATTCATTCATTCATTTGCCTCTTAGAAAAGTTTATTGCTTTCTTTTTCTTTTTTTGTTCCCTCCAGCTTTTTGCTGTATAATTGACAAATAAAAATCATTTATATGTATGGTGTACAATGTGATGTTTTGATATATGTGTACATTGTCAAACGATTACCATACTCAAGCTAATTAACATATCCATCACCTCACATAGTTACCATGCTTTTGGTGGTGAGAACATTTAAGATATATTCTTTTAGTAAATTTCAATTATACAACACAGTGTTAGTAACTATGGTCATCCTGTTTTACATTAGATGTCCAAAACTGATTCATCCTGTCTAACTGAAACTTTGTACCCTTTAATCAATATCTCCTGACATGAACATTTTAAATTCCAAAGGTGATTGTGAGAGATCATAAAGTCTTGGAGGGCACAGGTCAAGTTGATTGCATCTTTGAAATTTCAATAGCAAGTTCAACTTTTTACATGATAAGGCGAAACAAACATTTGTGGAGAGGTTAGAACCTTGATCCACACCAGTGTGCCAGGGGCTTCTATAGGAAAACAGCTGGAGATATTGGGATATCAAAGGCTTTGGACTGAAGGACCCCATCTCAATTGAGGGATAAGGTCTGAGGAGACTAGGCTACCCTGATGCATAATGCAGATTAGTCCAGTGGGCAAAGTGGTGGCAGTATTTGGACATTGTGGTCAAGGGTTGGAGGGGGGTACAGGGAAGAACACCCAAGGCACAAGGTGAGTAGGCATCTGGGGTCACTGCTGAGAAGAGAGGCAGGATTCAGGAATGTGGGCCAGGGACTTGGATGATCCGTCATCCGAAAGGTTTGAGTGATGTTGGAAGAATAAGGTGAGAGGTTGTATGACAGCAAAATGCTGCTTCCACTGCAACTTCTACTTTCATGTCTACCACCATTACCATCTATGTGGTCATCAACTATCTTTATGCCTGAGGTTCTGGGTCTTTTACTGGCCCTGTACTGTGGCAGCTGTGTTTGAGGTGCTGCAAGTGGTTTTGTGCCCTCCACACCTGAGTGGCTGGGATAATGACCTGTTCTGTCCTAACATGGCCTGGAACTATTGTTTGTTCCTTCTAAAAATACTTATTATTATTTTTTAAGATTCCTGGCACCTCATTGGCTGGGGAGAAAGGAGGATCCTCTTATGTCTCCCCATCTACTGACCTTGTGGTAGGAAATTCTCCCTGAGCCTTTGCTCCCTGCCCCTCATCTCCCGAAGGCCATCTGCCCCAAACCCCAGCACAAAAGTAGTGATGACCATGTAGATGGTGGCAGTAAAAGTGGAAACTACAGTGGCTTTATGGGCAGATTTAGATACCCTGGTATTTGGGCTTTTTCTACATGGGAAATTTAGGAGAGCCACTGGTCAAATTAACTCTACAGGGAAGTTGTGAGGCTAACCTCAAAGACGGTGCTGAATGAGTTGGAACAATGCTGTGACCTTATTTCCAGGACAATTCAGAACCTTCATGGGCGATTTGTGCTTTGAAATTCATGATTGCTGACTGAGTCCAATTATACTGAGTGCCCCTTATCACAGACAGAGAAGGAAATAATTGTGGAACTTTACCTAGGGAGGGATCTATCATTCAATTTTCTAGGACTGATGCTGGAGAACATCCAGGTAGTTTTGAACATTCTTCCAAAACTTTTTTTGAGAAGGTCATAATCACTGGTACCTTTATTATATTGATCCAGAATAAACTTGAGCAAATTGATTTTCCTCTCTTTAAAGCATGGATTCAAAATTTCCTTGTGTTTTGATATAGTCAGCTCTCTTCCACTTGTATGAACTCAGCCTCATTTATATTATTATTATTTTGTTTTATTTTCTTAGTGCAATGAAAGCTTCATGAAGGCTTGTATTATACTCATCTTTTTTACCATTGCATCCCTAGCATCTAGCAGAGTCCTGGTAAACATCTGTTTGATAAATATTTGTTGAATGAATAAATAAGTTATAATAACCCAGAAGTGCTTTGGATTCAGGCAGAATTGGGTATGTCTAGAGGACTGAAGACAGGGCTACCTTATTCACCACAGGGAAAGAGAAACTTCTTTGGAGGGAGTTCCATCCAAGAAAAGAAAAAAAATCAAGGCACACTTCAACGTTGGTAAAAAGAGTGTAGACTAGTTTCTAACAGGAAGAGGGATTTGGGGGATGGCAAAATGTTATTATTCAGGTTGTACTCTGTTGCAGCCTCTTTGGGCTAAGCTTTGGGGTAAGTAAGGTCCTGTTAAGCTTCAGTGAAAATTGAAGGAACTATAAATCAAATATTAGCTACATTGACACCAGTAGCTTTTATAGTGACAGCAGATAGCATCCGTGTCTGCGGGGGTGGCTGGTGGCACCCTTGTGACACAGCACAGATAGCAGATTCACACTGTCAGCACTTGGGGTAGACAGCACCTGCATGGATGTTAAGGACACTGACAGGGGTGAGCAGAGCAGCAGAGGTGCCTCCAACAACATGATTGTGGAACAGGCAGCATGAAATAAGAGAAAAAGAAATGGGGAATGCCAGGGACAGCTGAGATAATGCTCCACCCTCTGCCATGAAATGCCCAATCCACACCACTGGGGATGTTCAGAAATGTTTATGGAGAATCTGAGGAGGAGTAAGTGTTTTCAGGTTAGCTCTGGAGGGAGAGAGGGAGGGAAATTGTGATTTTGAATGGTTAGTATTCTCCTTGCCTACTGCTCTTCCCTATTTTCCCTTTCCCCTGGATTGGTGTATCCTGGAAAACATGAATTAATAAGCAGAAGCTAATTAGGGCTGGCATTTTCTCCATCTGGAGTTTCGGTACTGAAGGCTTTACATACCAGTTCTGAGATCGGCAATATCTTGAAATCAGAGAACCTAATTTACTCCCGCACTCCAGAAAAATACAGCCTTGTATTGAAAAAAAAAATCCTCTGTTTGTCACAACTAGTAAAAAAAAGTCTCCTGTAAACTTCCCTTGTTCACACTGAGAACATTGCACAGCCTTTTTGCTTAGGCAAAACAGACACATACAAACAAAACATATATACATCAGGCAAGTGTGTAATGTTGAGACTCCACATTCTAGCAGGAAATCATTTATTCTAACAAGCTAACATTCTTAATTTCCCAACTTCTTTTCTGCCTGAATTTATTTGTGTTGTGCATTTGGATTCTAATGTATAGACAGTCTGCTCCCCCATCCCCATTGAGAATTTCATTCAGTTGATCTCCTTCATATCCGCCACACTACTCATTTTTCTACCTGAATGTGATCTCTCTGCAAGTTTTAATTTTACATTCCCAGAGCCCAGTGTTTAGCCACACGCACATCCAGTTCCATTCTCATCAGTGTTAGCGCATTCTTAGCCTGTGGAGCTGGCTGACTTCTTTCTCCCAGATGCCCTTTTCCTTGGGCATGTTAGCCGAAACAGTCTGTAAATTCTCTCATCCCAAGAAATTGGTCAGGTGCACTGTATTCGCCAAGCTTGTCAAGCCCTGTCAGAGACGGCAGATCAGAAATGGTAGACACGTTCAACTTCAAGTTACAAAAGGCAAACAGCTGCAATATTCCCTGATCCTGTCAGCTCTGAATGTTTCTGGAAAGAAACAAAAACAGAATTTTATCTTGAAATTTGGCAGGGCAGGGAAATTAACACACTGTCACTCACCTGAAATTTCCCTCATCCCTTCTCAGGGGAGTTAACATGCTCTGCCTACAAGTGAACTAAATTTTAAAGAATACGTTACCTTCTATTCAAAGTCTTAAGTTGCTCCTCTATAATTTTTTCTATTGGACAATAAAGCCAATGACTCAAGGGAATCAGTATTATTAATTGTTATTAGTTTGTTATATTGACACTCTAGAACACTGGTTGAAAATGATGGCGTCTCCTTTCATCCTGATACACCCCTCGCCGGTATTAACCTCTTTGGGTTTGACAGCATGCAGAATTAGAATGCCGTGGTGGGAAGTTCAGGAAGCTCAGCGAGAAAGTAGAAGCCTTTGGTTCTGTTGGACAACCCCTACAGTCCAAGGAATAGACTACCATTTGCTATGGCTGCTTTTTGTGTGATACTTCATTTTTTACCTGATAAAAAATAAGCACAAACTGGTATCAGAAAGGTGTGTGTGTGTGTGAAAGAGAGATAGAAGAAAAAGAGAGGCCATCATATTTGGTTCTTAGGATTTTGTGGCATGATTCCTAGTAGAAATTATAGCTATTTCTAATAAAGTTGCCAGTAGGGAAACACTGCATGCTAGGTTACTAGAAAGGTCATTCTGCCTTGTTAAAGTTGGATCAGATGTATACTTACTATAGAATAAGCCAAAATGTTGAAGTGGCTCTGTTCATTCTGAT
Source organism: Lepilemur ruficaudatus (assembly GCA_963574885.1). Classification (NCBI taxonomy): domain Eukaryota; kingdom Metazoa; phylum Chordata; class Mammalia; order Primates; family Lepilemuridae; genus Lepilemur; species Lepilemur ruficaudatus. The sequence continues at coordinate 131,536 of CAUYRT010052976.1, forward strand.
TAGACTATATATTCAAGGATGAGTCAAAGTTTTTAAAAGGTATAAAACGAGATGAATGTGATAAGGTGTAGGACTGTATGTATCAACTGATGGCTTTATGGCCTTCTTATCTAGGGGAAAGCATGTAACAACCCTTCCTAGCAGAGAGTTCCTAAAATTGGACTCTGATTTTCCTTCTAACCGTATATCCTTCTAGCCATATGTATGAGTTTATGATGATAGCTGTGTAACAAATAACTTCAAATGTGTAAGATCAAAGATGCTAAAAGTTTATTTCTTGTTCGCCAGGAGCTGATCGTGATTGGCAGGTGGGGCTCTCCTAAGCAGTGATTCAGGGATCCACACACCTTCCAGGGATGAAGCCCAAGTAAATGTAGTTTGAAAAGCTCTGAAGATAAATCTTCTGTTCAACCCCAGTTGGCTAACAAAAAGGCTAACAGCGTGTCCAGGGAAGAGCGCTTTATGTAGGAGATCTTGAAACCCTTTTCTTACTATGAATTCAATTTGTTGCAATATCAGTTATTCTAACTTACTTCTCTAATATAGACTCCACAAGCACAATACAAAGTGTAGTCTTTCTTGTCTTCAAACATGCCAATCACTCACGTCCAATATTACATGTGCATTAAGATTCTGAATGGCTTCTCAGATCCTCACAACAACTTTTTTCTGAGGATGGCAGTGGTTTTTATAATTTGTCTTCTTGTCAGAGGAACAGGGATGATTTAGGTTTAACGGTTCTATAATTGATCATCATTTTAGTGTTCTCTTTCACCTTGATAAGGACAGTTATAGTTTTAATGACCTATTATTGACATTTAATTTCACAGGCAAATATAGTTTATAGATTGAGTTATATGATCTCTACATGTATCAAAGATTTTTCAGATTCTTTCAGAGAATCTTGATGGCAAAAATAGTTCCAGAGTCAAATCAGGCAGGAATAACCTCTGCTAAGGAAAATTCTTACTTTAAATGTAGTAAAACAGGGCTGTATTCCGGGCTATCCTTTTACACTTGTTATTGAATAATTTTAGATGCCATGTGCAAAAGACTTTCTACAAATAGGATTACAGATTTTTTGTGTGCTGATGACATGGGCTGCCTTGCGCACTGCAGCAGCAGTTTCAAGAATTAGTTTAGTCTTTTCAGAAAGCACATTTAAATATTAGTTATTTCAAAAGCAAAATCAACATTTTGGGTATATGTTTTACATTATATTTTATGATGTTATGCAACAGGTGATTTTATTTTACCAACTGGAGGTCCATTTGTGATTAATATCTTGTCAGATTCTGGGATTCAACACTGTTCAAAATCATTTCATCTGGGTAGGTCCAAGTTCCACAGTTATAAAGGTGGTAATTTTAGCTTTCAAAATCTTCCAGGTTACTGACATTTCATCCACATTTTATGGAGCAATATTGAGTTTGGGACATTTGACCAACACTGGAGCTTGAGAAAAGGCTTGAATGCCACTTGTGGGCACTCCCTTTTAGATTTACAATTCGTTAAGACCATATGTCAGACCCAGCAAAGCAGTGTCTTTGCTATAGCCACCCCAGCTGTCCAAAGCCAAGGGTTAGTTGTTCTTTGAATCAACTTTGTAGAATACTGACTCTTCAGGAATCATTACTTTCTACAGTTTTAATCATCTATTACTAACATCAATCCTTTTCAAAAGCCTGGCTGGGATAACTAAGAGATGGTAAGGGATAAGTTATGCAGTCACCCTGTAAGATTCTTCGAACTTTATGTGCTATGCCAAATCATCACAATGCTACAACCCTAGATGATATCACCATGCTCTGCCCTTCATTTGAATTTCTTTTCAAAACAATTTTTTTTCCTTTTTAAAAGAATTTATCTTTTAAAAAATTTAAATAGATTTAGGAGGTACACGAGGTGTTTTGTTACATGGCTGAATTGCATAATGGAGAAGTTGAGGCTTTTAAATACCTGTCACCTGAATAGTGTCCATTGTACCCAATAGGCAATTTTTCATCCCATAGCCATTACCATACCCTGTTCTGAGTCTCTGGAGTCTATTAAATCACTCAGAATGATTAAGCATCCCCACTGCTCAGCTCCCACTTATAAGTGAGAACATGTAGTATTTGGTTCTTTGTTCCTGGGTTACTTCACTTAGAAAAATAGTTTCCAATTCCATCCAAGTTGCTGTAAAAGACATTATCTCATTCTTTTTTTTAATGGTATTGATTGATTGATTGATTGATTGGTGGGCACAAAGGTTGGTTTCATATCTTTGCATTTGGGAATTGTGTTGTGATAAACATACAGGTACCAGCGTCTTTTTTTTTCTTATTTTTTAAATAAAATGACTTCTTTTCCTTTGGGTAGATATTCCATAGTGGGATTGCTGGATTGAATGGTAGATCTACTTCTTTGAGAAATCTTCATACTGTTTTCCATTGAGGTTGAAGGAATTTACATTCCCACCAATAGTGTATAAATGTTCCCTTTTCACTGCATCCCCGCCAGCAACTATTATCATTATGTAATGACCATCCTTGTCTTTTTTTTTAAATTGTTGCTGATTTAAAGTCTGTTTTATCTAATATGAGATTAGCTACTCCTGCTCATTTTTGGTTTCTATTTGCATGGAACATTTTTTTCCACTCTTACCTTAAGTCTATGCCACTCTATGGGTTAAATGGGCTTCTTGGACAGAACAGATATTTGAGTCGTGTTCTTTTATCTATTCTGTCAATGTACCTCTTTTAAGTGGGGCATTTAGACCATTTGTGTTTAATGTTAGTATAAGTGAGATACTTTTCCAGCCATCGTGTTGATTGTTAACAAAAATTTAACCTTCCATTCTCGGCTTTCACAAAGGTCTGTTGTAAGATATAAGCATTTTGGAAGTTGTTTGCAAAGTATTTTGTTAAATGGCTTCAGAGTACATGCCCATTTGCTCATAGTCTTGTATATAAATATCCTTGAGACAAAGCTTTCTTAGAAACTGATGAGCAGCCATTCATTTTTCTATGAGACTATGCTGCTATTAAACTCATTTTTATAAAATATTTACTTTGGCTTCTAGGAATTCCAGCTTTTAGTCAATTCTTGCAGATTTTCTTAGTTACGTTCTTCATATTATTTCTTTCTTTCACATTTCCCCAATTTTTTTGATTTGATATGTCATTTATTAATCCAAATGTTGAATCTGGTCAGGGTTTTTTTGTCTTTGTGTTATTTATTACTCATTAATAAAAATGGTTTTTGAGGTCCTACTATATTCCAGGCACAGTGCTAGGCTTCGGGGGAGGGTGGTACTTAGAGAATTGAGTAAGACATTCCTTCTGTCTTAAATGCTTAAAGAATTTGCAACCTTTAATTTTATTGTGAGCTGCCTCAAAATATTCTGGAAGAATTTAAGTGTAAATCTATATCCTATAGATATTTACCTGCTATTGTGATGCCTTCAGCTCTCCCATCTCCTACAAAAAGTCTCTCTCATTAGATCTCAAAGTCTGCAGAGATGTGTGATAATTGCTTCTGGGCATGTGCTCTCCAGTCTTTGTGTCTTCTTCTTCTTCTTTTTTTCTTCTCTGGCTTTCTTTGCAAATTGGTCCTTGGAGCCTCTTGAAGTGTTTCCCTGCTGCTTTCGTTCCCTCCTCTGCTACTGCTGCTTCCTGTTCCTGGACATGGCTTTCCCTAAACTATCCTATACCAAGGCATCCCTGAACAAAACTGCTCTGCCAGTAAGGGTGGAATCTCTTTCCCTCTATTCCCATCTCTTCCACCTCATTCTGTCATGATAAATCTCAAAATGATGCCTGGCATTCCTCGTGTTGTCCTTCCACAATGCCCACCTCCCTGGTTTTTATTTGCAGCTCACCCTCTGGGACTCTGACTTGAGTCCTTGCTTCCAAATCTCCCAGAGCTCCTAGCAATTCCAGGTTTGTATTTTATGTTGATGTATTCACTATATACTAGTAACGGAATATATTGAATGAGGATGAACTGATGTGGGATTTCAGAATTTTTTCTCTACTGTTGTCAAATGTCTTTTTATTAGCCTTATTCCTGTTGGTTAGCACTTCAAATAGTTTCGATGATGACATTTTCTATTACAGTTACTGAAACCATAGAGGAAAATTACACTTAATGGTTTAGTGACTCACAGAAAAGAACACATGATTATCTTCCCAAAACCCTTATTCATTTTTTTTGTGGATCAAGAAGGTGACTACTAGTTTTTATTGATGAATTGGCTTTTGCTAAATCTATTTTTATATTCTTTGGTAATTATCATAACAGCACATGAAAAAATAGTTAATATTTTCTGTTTATAATACATGGTCAATAGGATAATTAATTATCTCCAAGCAAATTGAGAAGACTTGTCATGTTAGCATTTTAGTACAGGTAACTAAACATTACACTAGGAAAGTGAGAAAAATACAACTAATGTACGCAATGAAGGAAAGAAACTTGTTTTATAGAAAGAGATAAAAGCATTTCAAATCATTTTTTAGTTATTTTTATTTTTTTCAGTAATCCATTTGGTGCTCCTTGAACACTTGCCAGAAACATTTTGCTGAATTATTCATGACTGTAATGTCAGTGGTACAACTAGACTTTGAATTTTGTAGCCGTATCAGAGTACTGTGCTGATGATTGAGAGAGGAATACATTGAGAGATGGCTATGTCTTAGACATATGAGAAATCACTATGAAATGTGCCTAAGAAATAATTTAGTATAGCATGTAGCAATTCTTTCTAAGATTCTGAAATACTGCTTAGTTTTGGAAATACCAAAGGGACTCTACTTACTTTTATCAGTCAGGATAGTAGGGTTACTTTGAGTTTATGAGATAAGGGATTTTAAAATAGTAACTAGACTGTACATAATTTTGGGAGGACTGGGAAGAGAAAATCTGTAAGGGACGATCAGAAGAGTCACTAACCAGTCTGCCTGGTAAAACAGCATGAGTGGATAAGTCAGAGCTTTCAGGGAAATCTGCAAAGCCAAGCACATCCAGCTGCTGAAGTGGGGCTGAGAAGAGGCAGCTCAGGGAGTAGTCCATGGGCAGCAGCTGCCTCTGTATAATTACTGCCTCCATGCAGCCAAATGTTTGGTGGCCAGCAGAATCAATGATTAGGAAGACAAGCTGGTTATACAGTGGAAGAAAGTTGAGTCTCAGCATGTCCTCCTCTGTCTGCCCATAACAATACCTTACCACAAAGACTTTTGAAAGTAGTATCTCTGCTTCACTTCTGCCTTCCAATCTTGTGCAAATTTCTCTTTTGGAAATCTCTAACACAGAAATATACAGAGAAGAGAACACTGAGAAATGTAGCTCCCAGCTTAACCAAGTTGACACAGCAAGATCCAACAGTCTTTCAACCATGAAAGAAGCTCTCAGCAATGTCCAGAGCATGGACTGCAATGGAAAGAGTTCCAGTATGCATTTCTACTACACTGTAAACTCCACAAATCCATGACCAGGTATAGCTATTTCTTAATGGCAGCCCCTGACCAACAGCTGTTGTAGTGCCCTGCTCAGAGTAGTTGTACAAACACATGTCCATTGAAAGTAATTGATTCTAATTCAGAAACCCTGAGTTCAATTCTGTTTCTGCCACTCTGTCAGGACTCCTGGCTCTCAGCTTCATACTTGGCCTTCTAAGTTTGTCTCTGTATTGCACATGGCTGGACATCTGAAAGCCATATTTCCTGGAGATCCTTCACCCAGCCAATGGGAGAACTTGCATAAGATCATAAGGTAGGAGCAAAAGAAGAGCCGTATTTTTTTTCTGCTTCTGGCTTCAGGAGCTACAGGAACAGTGCCAAGTAACTATGGTCTGTAGCAGTGAAAGAAACTAGTCCAAAAGTTTCAGCAGAACTGGTTTCCTATTAGGAAACGTGGCTTTCACATTCCTGCTCAGTAGTGCAATGCTCATTAGCTTGAGATAACACCACTTTCTTTTCTGTTCCTCAAGCTCTAAGGATGGTTGTGGTTCCCTGTCATTATTGATCACCTTCTTTTCTCTCCACTAGCTCTTCCAACACTTTGGCAACCAATTCCTTGCATTAAATGACCCTTAATTGAATTAATGAGTGTGGTGCTATTTCTCTGGCTGGATTAGTATTGATTCAAACTTCTACTAGTTTGGAAACTTGAGCTTTGACTTTTAGTTACCTCAACTGGAAAATGATGGTGATATTTCTCATGTCATTGCAAAGGTCCAAAGCAATAATATTTGTAAAGAAATTCTAAATGCTATAAACTACTTTGCATGTATAAGTTATTATTAGACAGCACATGGTTTTTCTAGAGGGAGAATAATATAATGTTTGAATATGAGCTGCCTGGGTTCATAGTCACCTCAGCTATGCACCAGCTGAGATAGTTTGGGTAAATAGCATACTTCTACAAGCCCAAGTTTTCTCACATATAAATAGGGTAATAATAGCACTTATTTCATGAAATACAGGGTACCAAATGGGATGGAATATATAAAGTGATCATCTTAGTGTCTGGCAAATTTTAAATGCCTAATATATTTATTATTGTTATTCTATACAATTGGAGAGAGTAGTAGGTAGTATATTATGGAGGAGAGCTGTGAGATAGATCCAAGAGAGAACTAGCAGTGAATTTGAACAAACTATATAGAATAGATTAGCATAAAAGCAATTTACTTCTGTAATCTAATAGACAAAACAAAAGTATATAAGCTTATGTGGCTTTGAGAAAAGAAAAAGTGAAAAACACTTCTTAAAATCTTAGAATGTCAAAATATTGATTTGCATTTACCTTTAAAAATATTTATAATTTATTCATCATTAAGAATGTAATGATTGTTCATTGTAGATAAATTTAAAAATATAGAAGCATAAAAAGAAAAGAATAAAATACCCTAACTCTAGTATATGGATACAACTATGTTAATATCTTGTTATAGCTCATTCTACTATAGACCCTGTTTAGTGACAGACACACATATGAGACAGATGTATGTATATTTTCCAGCAATTTTTGTTTTGGGTATTGTATGAGATGTTTGTTTCTTTAAAAATAAGTAGAGAACTCAAGAAAAATTATTTAAATACCCACTGAGGACATGGCTCAGTGTTTAATGTACTATTCTGCCTTCTGATTAAAGCTCACATCTTTTTTTTAAATTTTTTTATTTTTTTAAATTGTAATTTACATATCATGTCTTTACTCCATTTTAAGTGTACAATTAAATGGTTATTAGTAAATTTACCAAGTTGTACAGCTATTCATATAAATCAGTTTTAGGGGATTTCCCACCCCCCATTGAGACCCCTAATACCCATCAAGCATGCCCTTCCCCTTCACAGTGCTCACCACATGCCCCGGATGTGGGTCCACCCCCCACCCCCAAAATCCCCAGTGAACATTACCACCGTTTAAGCACCATAGTGTCAATCAGTCAATACCAATTTGATGGCAAGTACAAGTGGGGCCCGTTCTTCGGGTCTGGTGTCACCTCACTTTGAATAAAGGGCTTAAGCTTAATCCAGGATAATATAAGCAGTGCTAGCTCACTGTCGTTTCTTAAAATTGAGTAATATTCCATTGTAAACATATACCAAATTTTAATAATCCACTCATGCATTGACGGGCACTTGGGTTGTTTCCACGACCTAGCAATAATGAATTGTGCTGCCATAAACATTTGGGTGCAGATGTCTTTATAACAGAATGTCTTATGCTCTTTTGGATAGATGCCTAATAATGCTATTGCTGGATCAAATGGTAATTCTGTTTTTGGCTCTTTGAGGAATCTCCAAATTCTTTTCCACAAAGGTTGCACCAATTTGCAGTCCCACCAGCAGTGTAAAAGTGTTCCTGTCTCTCCACATCCTCACCAGCATTTGTTGTTTTGGGATTTTGTGATAGAGGCCAGTCTCACTGGGGTTAGGTGGTATCTCTTGGTTTTGATTTGCATTTCTCTAATGATTAGAGATAATGAACATTTTTTATATTTTTTTGGCCATTATTCTGTCTTCATGGAGAAGTTTCTGTTCATCTCCTTTGCCCATTTATAAATGGGGTTGTTTGATTTTTTCTTGTTAATTCTTTTGAGTTCTAGGTAGATTCTTGTTATCAGACCTTTGTTGGAGGTGTAGAGAGCACATATTCTCTACCATTCTGTAGGTTGTCTATTTGCTCTAGTGATAGTTTCTTTGGCTGATTAACAACCTCTTAACAACTTCTTAAAGGTATCACTCCCCAATACCTTTAAATTGGCAATTAAACTTAAATGTCATTTTTGGTGGGGACAAATTATATCCAAACCTTAGCGTTCCACTCCCATTTTCCCAAAACTCATATCCTTTTCACATGCAGAATATAATCATTTCATCCCAATAGTCCCCAAAGTCTTAACTCATTCCATCACCAGCCCAAAAATTCAAAGTCCGGAGTCTCATCTGAGGCTCAAGGCAAACTACTTCCAGCTGTGAACCTATGAAAACAAACAATCAATGTATTTCCAAAATACAATGGCAGGACAGGCGTAGGGTGAACATTTCCATTCTAAAAGGACAGAGAGAGGCAGAAAGAAAGGAGTAACCAGACCAAAGCAAGTCTGAAATCCAGCAGGGCAGACATTAAATGTTAAAATATCAGAATAATCCTTCCATGTGACGCCTCCTGGACACACTGGGGTAGTGGGTGGGCTCTTGAGGCCTTGGGAAGGCCTGCCCCCAAGGGTTTGCTGGGTGGAGTCCAGTGGCTGGTCTCTTGGGTTGGAGTTGTAGCTGGTGCCTGTGGCTTTCGCAGGCTGGTGTTACATGCGGCTGGTGATTCTACAGTTCTGGATCTCGATGGTAGTGGCCTCACTACCACGGCTCTGCTAGGCATGCTAGTGGAGACTCTCTATGGGGGCTCCACCCCTGCAGCAGGTTTCTGCCTGGGCTCCCAGGAAATGTGATATATTTTTCCCCCTCCTCTATTCTTTAAAATCTAGGTGGAAGCTGCCATGACCCCGCAGCCCGTGCACTCTATGTATCTGCAGAGTTAGCGCCATGTGGACACTGCCATGGCTTATGGCTGTGCCTTCCAGAGTGTTGGCACAAGCTGTGTCTGGGTTCACTTGAGCCATGGCACGGTGCCACCAAGGTTTACTATTTATACCTTTTGGAGCAGCAGGTGGAGCCACACCTGAGAACGCTAAGGAGTGGTGTGCTGGAATTTAGGAGCAGGCACTTGAGGGGCAGCCTCAAAGATCCCCGAAATGCCTTTGAAGCCTTTTACTCATTGTCTTGATGAGTAGCACCTGGCTCCCTTTTAGCCATGTTACTCTCCTTAGTTAATTGTCTCTGGGCCACACCTTGGTTTCCTCTCCTAAAAGTGCTTATCATATACATGGCCAGGCTGGAAATTTTCCAGAATTTTCCACTCTGCTTCCCTTTTCTCTGTCAGCTCACTACAAGCAGTTAGCAGCCTAAGTGCTTTGCTACTTAGACATTTTCTTTACCGAATATACTATTTCATCACTGTTCAGTTCTACTTTCCACAAAGCCCTAGGGTATGGATACACTGCAGTTGAGTTCTTTGTTAGAGTATAATAAGGATGGCTGTTATTTCAGTTACTGGTAAGATATTCCTTGTTTCTATCTGAGACCTCATCAGAATGGCCTTATTCTGATGAAGTCTCAGATAGAGAGAGACCATATTTCCATATTTCCATATTGTCCATATTTCTATTAGCATTCTGGTCACAACCACTTAACCAGTCTCTAAGAAGTTCTAGACTTTCTCTAGTCTTTTCATCTTCTGATCCTTCACCAGAATTACCCATAATTCTCCATTCATGGCAATACAGTTTTTTTCTAGCCTGTTCTTTCTTATTCTTCCGGCCGCTACTCATCACCCAGTTTTAAAGCTGCTTCCGCATTTTCAGGTATCTGTATAGCAACACCCTACTCCTCAGCACAAACTTTTTGGCTTAGTTTATTTTGTCTTGCTATAACGGAATACCTGAGACTAGGTAATTTCCCAGCTCATGATTCTGGAGTCTGGGAAACCCAGGAAGCATGGCACTGGCATCTGCTTGGCTTCTGGTGAGGGCCTCGTGCTGCATCATAACAAGGCAGAGAAGTGAAAGGGGAAGTAGACATGTCAAAAGGGCAAAACAGGACAGGCACACTCCCTTTATAACAACCTACTCTCCTGAGAGCTGATCCATTCCTGCAGTAACTAATTCATTCTCTCAACAACTAACAGTAAATTTCTACATAAGCTTTGGTGGGGACAAATCACATCCAAACCACAGCATCCTGGGTTATCCAGGTGGACCTAGTACAATCACAGGAGTCATTAAAAGCAGAAGTGGAAGGCAGACGAGTCAGTTACAGAGATATAACCACAGAAGCCAAAAAGATGCCAAGCATGAGAAGGATTCCATGCACTATTGCTGGCACTGAGATTAGGGGCCCATGTGTAAGGCAGGACCAGACAGAGGGGCTTCTAGGAGCTAAAAGTGTCCCTCAACTGACATCCAGCAAGGAAATGTGGATCTCAGTCCTACAACTTTAATGGACTGGGTTTTGTCAACAACCTGAATGATCTTGGAAACAGACTTTTTTCAGAACTCCTGATAAGAGCCCAGCTGACTAGCGTCTTGATTTTGGCCTTCCGAAGCCTGGAACAGAGAAACCAAAGGAACCAACCCAATCTTCTGATCTATAAATTGTGAGATCCTAAATTGTGTTGTTTGTTACAGCAGTAATAGAAAACCAATAGACAACTCTTCAATGAAATAACTGATTCAGATAAGGATCATTAGTGGTTGCTAATTCCTTTAGGTGAAAGGAAGTGAGGGAATAGAATATTTTCACAATACTGCCTTAGCACCTCACAGATTTCTTGGTATCGTAAAGGGAAAAATATATACCTTAAAATAGCTATCTAGCTGTTAGTACTTTACCTAAGTGAACAAAGTATCTCTAGTAACAGAACAATCTAACGTGTGTTTTCTGATGTGATGCAGTTTGAAGTACACAGCATTAACTGAATATTATATATATATAAATTAAAACTGACTCTAATTAGACCTTTAGATTTATCTTCTAATTTTTGTGAAAGACAGGGGATAGATGAAAAGTTAAATGACACCACAAGGACACAACCAGGCAAATCTAGAGCATAGGACATACTAAAAGACAATTGGACTGGTCTCATCAAAAAGTGAATGACATTATAAAAATATTAAGATATTTGTGTTGGAAATCGGGAGATTGTTATATATGAAAATGATCAAGGAGATATAAAAGCTAAATACAATGTGTTGACTTTGAGAGGATTTTGGTTTAAAAACTAATAATATAAAACAAAAATACCTATGCATTTTAGGGATAATTGGGGAAGAATTGTTAATTTTCTTAAGTGAGATAATGATATTATGGTTATGTAGGGAAATGTTCTTATTTTGGGGCGATACATGTAAACTATTTAGAGAGAAAATCATGATGCCTGAAAGTTATTTTTAAGTGCTTCTTTTAAAAGAGAGAAAAAACACAGAAATAAAAAGAAACATATATGGCAAAGCGTTAACAGTTGTTCAATAAAAGTGGTAGATGTAAAGTTGCTTATTGTACCATTTTTCAACTTTTCTATATGTTTGAAAATTTTCAAAATTAAATATTATGGAAAAAGAAGGATACGGTTATAGGAGACTTGAAGGCGGTTCTTGTGTGTGAATAGGGATAGTTCACTGGCAGGCTTCACTTTAGTAATCTTGGACAGTACTGTTTTATTTTGGACCTTTCCAATACTAGAATTTGGAATACTTTTTTCTAGGGTAGAAACATCCATTCTAGCACTTGAGTTGTCTCCAAATAGTTTGTTCCACTTTTTTAGAGATATTTTATACATTATTTTGCTGTGGCATAAATGCCAGGCCTTCTGGCTGTACTGCCTTTGGGGTCAGGGAGGTGGATGAGTGTTGTTAGAGACTGTCCTCCGTGAGTCTCTCATGTGCCTACATGTCTTACTGGATATGCCAAAAATGCAAGGCCCTGACTGCTTTTTGCCTGAACTGTTTCTCAGGGTTGTGTTTGTACTGAAAAATCTTGAAGAATGAGGGAGTATCTTTTTTCTGGGACAAAGAGCAGGCTTGCTAACAGCTTGCTGTAAAATGGTAGGCTCCCAAGCTTGGTATTCCTCAGCTTCAACACAAACAACTGCGTGTACAGCATCCATCTGGGCTCATATCATACTATCCTCAAGGAAGCTGGGGTCCAGGGAACCAGTACAAATATGCTGATGCTGTGCCATGATTAATAGACTCCTTTGTCTCTGACCTAGGAATCTTGTGTCTGTTGCCAGCATCCATGAAACTGTAATGGGCTAACTGATTAGCTTGTAAGTAGGGGAAAATCAAATCTCAGACCCTTCAGTGATGATTGAGATTTCAGTAGATAGATCTTCAGTAATCCTTCTGTTTTCACTGTGATTTCTCACTTCTGCTTGTCACTAGACCTGCATTTTCAGAATCTGAAGCCCCTGGGGTTCTGTCAGGCTGTTAATGTGCTTCCATGTTTAAATGGATAGTACTGACATTAATCCCGTTATTTAAGTTTGAAACTTCTTACTCGTTTCACTCTTTATGTTTAACTGGTAAGTAGGTCTTGTGATTTTACCTTCTTAGCATCACATTTTTCTCCATTTTTACTGATTTTAATGTAGATTTGTATCATCTCTTAACTTGACTATGGTAATTCCTTACTGCCACTGACCGAATTGTGTCTTCCCCAGATTCTCCTATGTTGAAGCCCTAACCCCCAATGCAATTGTATTCTGAGATACAGCTTTTAGGAGGTAATTAAGGTTAAGTGAGGTTATAAGGGTAGGGTCCTAATCTTAAAAGATTGCTGGCCTTACGAGAAGGGGAAGAGAGAGATCTCTCTCTATATGTGTGTACACACTAAGGAAAGGCCATGTGCCTATGTAGTGAGAAGGTGGCTGTTTGCAAGCCAGTAAGAGAGGCCTCACCAGGACCCAAATTGTCTGGCACCTTGATCTCGGGCTTCCGAGCCTCTAGAACTGCAAGAAATAAGTTTCTGCTATTTTTAAGCCACCTAGTCTATGGTATTTTGTTACAGCAACCCAAGCTGACTAAGACACTTAACTCCAATGTAGTCGATTCATGCCTGATTCACTCCTATCATTTTCATCTCATTGAACCTTTCCTTAACACTGCTGTCAGAGGTATGTTTTAAAGCTACAACTGTGATCAAGCTGGTATGTTTTTAGAACTTTTATGTTTCGCTACAAAATGGAATTCAAACTCCTTGCCTTGTCATACCAGACCTTTCATAAGTTGGCCTTTTTATATTTCTCTGGCTTCACCACTTGCCTCCTCTCTTGCCCCAGTCCCTACTAACTCTATGCTTGAGCTATATAAACCTACTTGTATTTTTTTAGTATATCATGCTGTTTTATATCTCTAGGCCGCACTCATGCAGAGAGCATTTGGTGCCAGGGATGCTGCTTCACCACCCCCCTCCCATCTGCTTGCAGAATATTTATTCATCTTTCAAACTTAGCTCAACCTCTAAGAAAGTTTTCTCTGATCCACATGGGATAGAATGACCTCTCTCTCTCTGTTGTGTCTCATATGTGCTTTTAAAATAATTCTTTTATAGCATATATAATACTTTATTTCTCTTAGTGTTTAATGTATATTTTCTATCTTTACAAGGTATGTTGGGGTGGTCCACCATACTAAGGCTAGATGGATAGTCAGGGTTTTTCAGAGAAACAGAACCAGTAGGATATGTGTGTATGTGCATATACACATACACCTTATACATAAGACATTTATTTTAAGGAATTGGCATGTATTGTGGAGGCCAATGAGTCCAAAATCTGATGGGGAAGGCTGGCTAGTTGGAGACTCAGCAAAGAGTTACAGTTTGGGTCCAAAAGTAGTTGCTGACAGAATTCTCTCTTGCTTGGGAAAGTTAGCCTTTATACTATTAAGGCCTTCAACTGATTGAATGAGACTTAACCTACATTATGTAGGGAAATCTACTTTCCTTAAGTCTACCAATTTAAATGTTAATCTTATCCAAAAACATCCTCACAGAAACATCCAGTATAATGTTTGACCAAATATCTGGGCAATGTGGCCCAGTAAAGTTGACAGACAAAATTAACCACCACAGATAATGATCACACATAGATGTGATTTAGTCTGAATATACCATAAGACCTCACACAGCGTTCCTCAGCCTCAAGGTGAAGATATTTCCTGTGGGAATTCAAGCCCACCGGTTGATGACTACTGCTTTATTCCCACCAAAAACCCACTATTTCTATCTATCCTGCTTAATAACTGTCCACCCGCAGAAACAAGGTTAATATGTATTTCAGCACACTGTGGCTTGACAGGCATGCAGCAGCTCTATTTTGCCCATTATAGCCAAGAACTCTTCTAAGCTTTCAGTCATTGAAGTTTAACGTTACACAGTGATCAGTTTGCTGGGACTTGTGTACTGCATGATTTGGTGGCCCAGCAGGGAGCAATTGATGGAAATTCCTTCCCAAATAATATCCTTTGTAGTAGATGTAACCTGAAAAATAAGACTCAAAAAATACTGGTATATTACTAGAATTCCATTTGGTAATCAACAGTTGATCTTATTCATCATCGTAGTGAATGACCAGAATGTCTCTAATTTGATGCCACTCAGGTTTGCAGGTTACTATTAGACCTAATCAGGGCCAACATAAAGGTGGTCTTGACAAACATATGGCTTGCCCCCTTCAGGTACCCGCCTGTTGTTCAAAGACATGGTATTGTTCTTTTTCTCTGAAACTCCTGCAAAGCACCAGTGTAGTATTAAGTTACCAACATGCATACCTATTTATTCATTCATATACCTTCAGCTACTGTTTCTTCTTTCCATTTGTCATTGACTTTAACTCAAATATTCCCCCCTTGGAAGGGACATGGTGTGCTGATGGCAACATGAGTCTAGCAAGTGCTTCCCCTTCAGTATCTTCTTATTCATATAGAGGAAGGTTACACACGTACAGAACTCAGAAGCTATTTTGGCCACTGGATAATAGAGCTGTAGTTACTGTCAACCCCAATTTTGCCAGATGGCATAATTTATCCCATCAGGCCCTTACGTATTTTGGCATAATGATTTGAAGGTATAGTTACAGTTTCTTGGTTACGGATTATATCTTTGCTTCCAGCACTCACAGTTCAAGTCCTACTCCTGGAACTACTTTATGAAGTTAGGGAATGAATGTTGAGGTGATGTGAGGAGGAATGGTATAGTCGCACTAGCATCCAACGTCATCTTCCTCAGATTCCTTGGAAAAGCAGAGGAATCTTAGCTCGTGGGAAACCCCCTTTGGTGCCCTTTGTGTTGGCAGTGAACATATACTGGTGAAGGCCTGTAAGCCAGTGCTTCTTGCTTTTATTTATTTTTATTTTTTTATTTCAGCATATTATGGGGTACAAATGTTTATATTGTATTTGCCTCACTCGAGTCAGAGCTTCAAGCTTATTTTCTACCATTTTGGATAACAAATATTTCAGTTGCTTCTTCTAATTCTCTAATTTCTGTTTTCACTTGCCTGTTCCAAGCTGTTCTGAGGATAAGCAATGTGGTATGTCCATTTGATGTGTTGTTTCTTTGCCCATCGTTGTACACTATATACTATAAAATGCATTTTTTTGGATCTGAACAAATATAGCACAACTTCCTAATGGGTACAATATTTTTTGCTCCAGTCCTTTTATTCTTTTGAATATTTGCATCTACTACCAGGTATGCAAAACCCAGTTAGAGTAAGTGTCTGTTCCTTTCATGCTCATTGTAGCCTCCTGGGGCTATGGGTAGTGGTGCAATATAGTCTACTTGCTGTGCAGAACCTTCATCCTAGGGAATCTGCCTCATAGTTGTTTGTAGTCTGTCTTTCTCATTGGTAGATTGGACCTTCCTTGTCATTTTGTGCCTCAGAGAGTGCCAGGGAAACATGCTGGTGATTGGTTCACCTGTGACCATATAATTACCTCGAGTTAGCACAAGAAGGTAACCACTTGTTAGTTCCAATCATCCTCTGATTCTGGTAGGGAATTCTTTTGATATATGTCAACATGCCCTACTTTAATTAGTCCCTTAAATTCCCATAGAGCCATACCTTATACTTATGGGCAGCACTTTCGCTATAGGTCGATTCTGTATTACTTCAGTAGTCTAGTTTTCCATTTCACATCTGTCTGACTTTATGACCAAGACATTACTACCACCCATAAGTCAGAATACACATAAACTTCTAGGCTCTTGTTGTTGTCTAAGTCTTCTGTTACTCTAAGAATGACAGTGTGCTATTAAGCCTACTGAGCTGATTTATTCTTACCTTCTTCAATCAGAGTTTTTCCATCAGTTGGTCACAGTATGGGAGCTTTCCAAACAGGACGATGTCTACCACCTTGGAACTTCCATCTGTAAACCCAGGTGTCTTTTTGCTTGGCAACTAGGGCTGCTAATAGGGCACTATCTATGTGGCACTGGGATTTAATAATTTTCCAGGTGGCTCCAGAATTGGTCCTACGAGATGAGAGGCTATCTGCTTGTGAATATGATGAATATGTCCTTGTGTTCTTCTGGTAGATGTTCCTGTATAAACTAATTCCATTTTATTATAAAAGTTTTCTCAGTACTGCCTGCCTTAGAATATTTCCTAGTTAACCCAAAACATTATGAGTGTCTCAGGTTTCAAGATTTTCTTCAGTCATGGAGGCAGTTTCAATTAATGACCAATAAAAAGCCAGTGTCTTTTAAACAGAATGTATCATGTGGCTGCATCTGGAAATTTTTTTGTCCAAAATCACAGCAGTCACTACTGGGCAGAAATCATGGGATTTTGCCATAAGTTCCAGTCTTCATGAGTTTAAGTGGCAGACATTTCCAAAATCGTATCTAAGTGTGGATCATAAAAGCCCAAAAGTATTGATTGGACTACCAGGACATTTCGTAGTCAGACATAGCCTACTGTTTTTCAGGCGTCTATTTAAATATAGCCTCCTTTCAGATAGCTTAATGGATAGGACTTAGCAATATTTCCGGAAGTAGAATATTTACCCTCTGTAATCACAACCACCCAACCAAGTGTTGTGTTTCTTGTTTAGTTAGGGTAGGTAAGGACAGCCATTTATACTTAGTTGCCTGTGGATGTCACCAGTGGCTTCTGCCCAGGCTGTTCCCCAAAACTTTAACATTTGGGCAGGCCCTTGGATCTTTACTGGATTTACTAACCACCACTGTTAGCCATGTATGTCACCACTATATTTAAATCAGTCTTGGCTTGCTCTTCATTTTATGATAATACATTAATACAGTGCATTTTCATAGTGGAAACCTTTACAAAGTCCACATCTCTCCTAACCAACTTATGATAGTCAGCTGATGAATTCAGATACTCCTATGGCAGCACAGCAATCCCTGTAAATTGGGATCCTTCCCATGTAAAAGTAAGTGGTGATTGACTCTTTTCTGATAGATATCAAGAAAAAGGCATTTTTAAGATCAGACACTGAGTACTGGTCTTCTTTAGATTGTTGTATTCTTTGTACAGCTGCTGTTATGTCAGGGACTTCTGGTGATATAGGCGGCACCACTTTATGCAGGCCTCATAATCTACTGTTAGGTTCCATCAGTCATCCACTTTTTTCACAGGTCACACAGGACTATTATACAATAAATTTGTTGTATCAACACTTCACTTTCTAACATGTCACTGATTTAAGCCATAATAATCTCTTTTTATCTATTAAGTATTCCGTATTGTTTCAAAGTACCAACCTGTATAGGCTAGAGCTTATTTAGCATATACCCGTCGGGCATTTCCAGTTGCTACTGCCTGAAGGGCAAATTTAGATATCTCATGTTTTATAATACTAGATATGGGAAACATTCCCCGTCAGATATAATATTTATCCCATTAATAAATTCAGGTAAAGGAGACACAATCACTTCACATAACATTTGTTCGTACATTCTAATTCTCATCCAAACTTTTATCTTAATTCCATCAATCTTAACATTCCTGCATCTTTCCAGTCTAACTGAGTCTCTTGAAAATGTTTTGGAAACAGCCCATTGGGTTTCTGTATTGAGGAGTTTCAGAGATTTTCTTCTTCATTCCCAGGTGATTTATTCTTGCATATGTATATTGTTTTTAGTAGCCAGCTGGGGTTGAACTAAGGGACTCTGGCCATTTTGTCACTCTCCATCCTGGTTAATCTGTGGTACCATCATCTCCAGTGAAATGGGGACAGACTCTTCTTCAATATTATCTTTGCCTTCTATCTTCATACATTCTTCCAAACTGGAGTAAATGGATAAGGTTTGTTTAGGCCCTTCAGTGCTGGGGAACTGACATGAACTCCCATCGGTTTACCACCCTTCAGTAACACTGCATTAACATCTTTGGGTCGACTCCATCAAGTCCTCTCCCCATCCCATTCCTTAGTAACCATTTTTAAAAATCAACCCTACTGGGATGAAACCCTTTGCCATCCCCTTTGTGGTCCCCCCACCCCGCCACATGTGAATCATCCTAATTTTCTTAGCAAAAAGAAAATCTATAAAACCCACAAGGAGAAGCTGAGACAGCAAAATCTATTCTAGCTTCCTGAACCATTTCTTGATTTTGTAGCAGTAATGTTACTTTGAGGAGGGTGAGCATATAAAAAGAGCCTCCTTTATTACAGCATTTCTAATCATCTGAGTTAGGGGCTTGTAATGAGCATCCTACATATCATAAAGCCATTCTAGTGTGGCTCGCATACACAATATGCCAGCTGCTTCACCTGGGATATTCCACTTAGCATGCAAAGGAGGGGCGAGACAATTTCTCTTCTCAGAATAAAAAACTTTCTAATAGCCTTTCACTAGTCTACCAGACAAGCCACCTATCAGGATCAGGTTACTGCATGCTTAAATTATTTATAACCATTTGTGACTGTTCATTGGTAAATAGTGGTTCCTGAATGAACCCAAACATACTTCTCCATTCTGTGGTATTCAGTCTCAAAGATACAGCTCCTAAATCTATGTCTACATCCTTATCTCTCTCTGCTCTGGATTAGACATCTTCACTTGGGTGTTTCACTAGGTACCTCACATTCTGCAGTACCTCACACTCTGCACGTGCAAGACTGAATTCATCATCTTTCTAATCCTCAGGAAGAGTGTTCCCATATATAAGCAATGTATCTAGTCACCCACACCGGCTATCAAGGAGTTAAGATTGAGTTCCTCCTTTTCTTCAATCTGTATAGCTAGCCAGTCTTCCTACTTTACTTACTGATTATTGCTTTAATCCCCTCTGCCCATGTTGAGTCCACCCTGGTCCAGGATCCTTTCCTTTGTTCATTCATTTATTCATTAACTTAACAAGTATTTTTTGACTGCTTGCTCTGTACTAAGCAGTGTTTGGGTACTAGGGAGGTTACATAATTAACAAAACATACAAACATCCCTGCCCTCATGGAGATCACATTCTCATGGGAAGGGGGAGAGAGTTAATAAAATAAATAAGTAAAATACATAGTGTTTAGATAATAATACTGCTTTGGGAAAATTAAAGCCATTGGTCAGGATGATTTGAACAAAGGAAAGAAAAAATACAGAGAAAAAGTCCAAGCACTGGGCCCAGTACCACTCCAGCATTAAGAAGTTGAGGAGATGAGAAATCAGCGATGGAGACTAAAAAGAACAGGCCACTGAAGCAGGAGGAAAACCGTGAGTCTGTGATATCCTTAAATCCATGTGAGGAATATCTATCAAGAGAAGGAATAATGATTTCTTCAGGTTCAGTAACATGGAGAGGAGTGAAGGCGCTCTGTTGGGAGTTCTCCTAACTTATCTCCCTGGCTCAAGTTGTGCCTTTTGTCAGCTATACTCTGAAACCAAAGTGACATTCCAAAATGACAAATTTTATTATTTTCTATATCACAATGACTTTTGGATAAAATTCCTTGATATGACCTACAGAGCCCCAGCTGACCTGTGCAGTTTCATTTTCCTCTGACATACTCTTTACTCAAGCCATTATGAAAGTTTTTAGTTGTTTGAAGTTACAGCCTTAATGTGTCACAGCCTTAATGTGCTCTCTCTTCTTCGCATGTTCTCTCCTTCATCTGTCTAACTGCTACTCATACTTCAGGTATTAAATAACTTAAGTGTCACTTCTCTAATGAGACCATCTCTGTTAGGGGTGCGGAACCCGCAGCCTTCTGATTTCAAGAATGTTCTTTTTTAAGCACCTAAGAAGGCAAGAAAAGCTTCATCTTTCTCTGCTGCACCCCTTATAATAAAAGGATTTGTTCTGTAAAATTTGGATTCAGTCAAAAGGCTGCACTTAAGTACCTAGAAGGTCAAGGACTCTGTTGATCACTTTGTAACACTATTCCTTGTGCCTAGCACAAAGCCTAGCACAGGCCTGGCCTCAATATTTATTGATTACATATTGAATAAGATGAAAATTTGATAATTGTGTTCAGTATTGTTATGGGATTTGAAGCATTTTCCTCTTGTTACTTCAGACATATATTTTTTTTTGTAAAATGGAAAGGTTTACCATTAAAATAGTAATAAATCTACTTTTTGGTCTATATTTTGAATAAAAAATGTAACAGGAAAAAATATTCAAAAAATCCAAAGAAAGTGAATTTGAAAAGTAAAATATAATGTGTTCTTACATATATATAGACTGGAAAAGATGAGACTCCAGAGAACTTGATCATAATTTAGAGATCTCTTCAAGGTAACATTATACATGAAGAAAGGGAATTATTCTTATTCTCTGAAGATTTTGGGAAAGAAGCAGTTGCCTGAAGCTAAGGAAGAAAAGTTTAAGCTGAAGATTCAGAAAAAAATTTCTCTGCTTTTACACTGAGAGGACTAATGGACAATAAAAAGAATAGCCTTAGAAGCACTCAGAGCAGTGATTTTGAAGATATCATATTCAAGAAATAATAAGCTATAGCCTTAGGGAAGTACTTTCTCTTGTGATATTCTGAAGAAACTGATCATACATCATTTTCTTTATATTCATTACTTATCCTATCAGCATGACTTTTAAAGATTTCTGTACAGATTTCACATGTGAATAAATAGAATAAGAAAGATGAAATGACTTGCCTAAGAACGTTCAGTGAGTTTTATTAGATCCTGTATTCATAGTTTTCAGTCACACTGCTTTCCAGCATGAAAATTGGAAACTTTGATCCAACAGTGTATTCCACTTATGTGGAATTTCTTAATATCTTAGAACTAATATTATGGTAATATAATACACAATTGGTATTTTAATATAGATTTTATTTTTAAAGGTATTTAAGTGAAACCATTCTTTATAATGCTCTAAATCAGTATTCTAACGTGGTAAACTCTTTCTCTGAAAAAAGTTGAGCATTTAAGAAGGGCATCACTTTTTTTCTCTCCAAAGTAATTTTTAGTATATTAGTTTTGTAGTTTATTAAAAGGTAATTTAGGGTCTATAGTATTTACAATCTGATTTAAGTTACTGATTTTTGAGTTCTATGAGAAAACCTAGTGGATTTGCCATTTTTAAGCTATATAGATAATATGTTACATTTTCTTATTTGGAGATAACCAATTTGTTGGTATGAATTCCTGTACTGACATGCTCTGTTATGTTTAGGTATTTGCCATACTATGAACATTGTTTGCTGTTGTCTGAAACATTATGTCATCCCTTTCACTTGGTCTGCTTTTTTTCCTGTCACACAAACTTTATTTACCCTTTATTTTCTTTAAAATCCCTGTCAGAAACTGTATTTTTAATTTTCAAATGATTAGATTTATCAAAAAAAGTTATGGCATTTCCTAGCATGAATCCCTTCTTGGATTAGAGGCTTTATGAAGTAACTGCCATTTTATATGAGATATACTTTCTTTGGGCACCAATTGTTCTCTGAAAATAGGTAATAAAAACATGTAGTCCTTAGATATATAATTATCTAATACAACTTCATTATATAGAAGCTGTTAACCAACTTATAACTATTAGGTCATTAAATATGAAATGTCTGATTTCGAATCAAGAGTGCAGTTTATTATATCTCAAACAAGAAGCAGTGCAATTAATCAAAGTATGCACCTAAACTATAAACACAGTTTTGCCGTCTTCGTGGTAGCTTGTTTATGCCAGCAGTGAAGAAGCCTGCAGAGTGAGTGGCGATGAAATTGTGACAGGCATTTTCCACAGCTTGTTAAAAATCGAATGTTGTTCCTTGCAAGAAGTGGTCCAAAGTCTGGAAGAAGTGGTAGTTAGTTGGTGCAAAGTCTGGTAAATATGGTAAATGACTGAGAATATCCAAGTCCAGCTTCTGTAGTTTGAGCAGTGTTGTTTGTGCGACATGTGGTAGAGCATTGTCATGCAAGAAGATTGACCTGTGTCTATTGACCAATCTCAGTTGCTTAATTGCAAGCATCCTCATCATTTCATCCAATTGGTTGCAGTAGACATCTGCTGTAATTGATTGACCAGGTTTCATGAAGCTGTGGTGGATGATACCAGCATTGGACCACCAAACAGACACCATTAGCTTTATGTGATGAATATTCAGTTTTGGACTGTGTTTTCACACTTCATCTTTATCCAACCATTGTACCAAATGCTTGCAATTGTCAAAAAGGATCCATTTTTCATCACATATAACAATACAGTATAGAAATGGTTTGCCTTTATGTTGTGACAGCGAAGAAAGGCAAGCTTTGAGACGATTTCTTTTCTGATGCACCTTTCATTCATGCAGAACCCATCTACCCACCTTCTTTACCTGCCCATATGTTTCAAATGATCCAATATTGTTGGAATAGTAATGTCTAACCTTGCTGCGAATTCACTTGTTGGTTGAGATGGATTCACTTCCATAACAGCTTTCAGCTCATCATTATCCATCTTGGTCTCAGGTCACCCATGTGGCTCATTTTCAAGATTAAAATCACTAGAGTGGAACTTCTCAAACCATAGACGTACTGTATGTTCATTAGCCACATCTTTCCCAAATATTTTGTTGGTATTTTGAGCTATCTGTGCTGCATTGTTTCCATGATGGAACTCATATTAGAAAATAACACGGGACCGGGCGTGGTGGCTCATGCCTGTAATCCTAGCATTCTGGGAGGCCAAGGAGGGCAGATCATTTGAGCTCAGGAGTTTGAGACCAGCCTGAGCAAGAGTGAGACCCCGTCTCTACTGAAAATAGAAAGAAATTAATTGTACAACTAAAAATATATAAAAAAAATTAGCCAGGCATGGTGTTGCATGCCTGTAGTCCCAGCTACTCAGAAGGCTGAGACAGAAGGATCACTTGAGCCCAGGAGTTTGAGGTTGCTGTGAGCTAGGGCTGATGCTGCCGTGGCACTCTAGCCGGGGCAACAGAGTGGGGCTCTGTCTAAAACAAAAAAAGAAAAAATAACATGAATTTTTGACTCATTCATGGTTTCACAAAAATTGCTCTAAAAAAAATGTGAAAGATAATCAAAAGCCCCAAAATGTGCTTTTGAAAGACTGAAAGATGTACCTTCACAATAAAAATAAAACGAGAAGTTTCGAGTGAAATGTCAGAGATATCAACTGGCAAAATTGATACTTAAAGGAAGTTGAACATTTCATACTTAATAACCTAATAGTTTCTAACTAACATATTGAATAACTGATTCACACAGAACACTGTGGCCATTATAGGGTATTCTGTAATAGTCTATGTCTCTTTTCCTCCAGCTGAGTTTATTCTCAAATTTTTTTGTTCCAGTCATACTTTTAATTATAATTCTGTAAACTAATAAACACTTAAAGGAAAAATAATTGTTCTTTCTATAAGAATGAAGTTGTATAATTTGGAAAGATTGGATAAGGGCAAGTACTTAAAAAATTACAGTTGAATTAGGCATGCGTGTAATAATTATAAGAGATTATATAGTGTGTGTGCACACAAATGCATATGTGTGTAGGAAGTCATAAAATCTAAAGGAATTTTCACTTAGATTTCTTTGCAAGTGTTTCTTGAGTGTTTTAAATGTGTTCAATTCACTTTAAAGAAAGTTAGCTAGAAATTATAGATGATGCCTAATGGGTGACATATGTACAAAAGACAGACATTACAGATTTTCAAGCAGTAGAATAATACTCAAAGAAAAGGCCTTAAATCTATGATGGGAAATTGTTAAATGAATGAATGTTTGCATTCCCAAATGTGTATAGGACTTTTGTTCCCAACCAATAGTGGAGTAATAGGGAAAGAATTTGTCTTCTACCTTAAATAAAAAACCAGAGAAAATATGTGAAATAACAGTTTTCAGACATTGGACTCAGTGGCTCACTTCCTATGGAGAGGCTCCAGGCTACAGCACAGGGAGGAAAAACCCAACATAACTTGAAAGTGTCTGAGTTGACGAGACTGAGTTCAGAGTTTGGGGAGATCAGTGTGGCTAGGATTTGCTCAAATTTATGGGACAGTATAGTAGGGAGGGGACAGCTGCACAGGAACAAAAAGAGAGAATTCTCTGGAGTTCTGTAATGGGTTTACCTTGACTTGAGTTTTTGGCTGAATACTGATCAGTGCATGCATGTGAGTAATGCACTAAGTCCAGGGAATAAACTACTAGAAAGGAGCAGGCATAGCAATCTCTGAAGCTTGTCCTGGGCCAGGAATAGTTTGTGTTTCCACCGGCCATGATCAAGTGATCTCCTAACACATGGGACATTGGGTATTCCTCAGAAAGATATTGCCTTAACATTGGAACCATTTTCATGCTAGACTAAAGCCTATTCAGGAATCATTCCAATAAAGCTTAAAAGCATCTTTACAAGGGTCAGACTGTGTCCAGGTAACTTAATGCATTCCAGAATTCAAGAATAAAGCCTTGGAATATTTTAAGAAATACAAAAAAAATTCAGCAACAAACATAAAATTCACAATGTGTGGAACTCAATCAAAAATCACCATACATACATAAAAGTAGGAACATATGACCTGTAAATGGGAGAAAAATGAATCTCAATAGAAATAAACCCAGAAATGATATATGGGATAGAATTTATGGATAACAACATTAAAACAGTTATTATAAATATACTCTCGAGTTCAAGAAAATAGAGAAATACATGAGCATGATGAGGAGGGAAATAGAAGATATAGTAAAGATCCAAATTGAACTTTTAGAGATGAATAATATCTGATTTGAAAAATACACTGAATGTGATTAATAGCAGATTTGACACTGCAGAAATACAGATTAGAGAACTTAAAGCATAGGAGTGGAAACTATCCCAAACAATACAAACAAACAAAAAGAATGAAAAAAAATGAACAGAGCTGTGAACAATATGGACAAGAAGTCTTGGATATTTTTCACAGGAGTCCCAGAAGGTGAGGAAGTGGATGACAAAAAGAAATATTTGAAGAAATAATGGCTAAAAAATGTCCAAATCTGATGAAAAATGTAAACCCACAGACCCAAAAGACTCAGTGAACCCCAAGCAGAGAGCGCAGGTTTTCTTCTTCTTTCATGAAGAAAACCATGTGAAAGCATAATATAAGAAAATTGCTAAGAACCAGCAGTAGACAGAAATTCTTAAAAGCAGGCTAAGGAAAAAAAACCTCTTTGTATTTAGAAGAATAATCTCACCAATGACAGCCAACTTTTGATTAGGAATAATGCAAGCTGGAGCATAATAGAATGACTACTTTAAAGTTCTGAAAGAAAGAAAGTTGAGGGCCAGGCATGGTGACTCAAGTCTATAATTCTAGCAATTTGGGAGGCTAAGGTGGGAGGATTGCTTGAGGCCAGGAGTTGGAGACCAGTCTAAGCAAGAGCAAGACCTGAGACCCAGTCTCTACAAAAAATACAAAAGTTAGCTGGATGTGGTGGCATGTCCTTTAGTGCCAGCTACTTGGGAGGCTGAGACAGGAGGATTGCTTGAGCCCAGGAGTTTGAGGTTGCAGTGAGTTATGAGTATGCCACTGCACTCTAGCCAGGGTGTAGAGCAAGGCCCTGTTTTAAGAAAAAGAAAAAGAATGAAAAAGTTGACAGTTCTATATTCAGCACCGCAAAAAATACCGTTTCAAGGCAAAATATACAACTTTTCAAGCATTTATCATAAAAACTGAAATAATTCATCAACAGCAGACAAGTACTTCATGAAATGTTCAAGAAGTCCTTCTAGTAGAGAGAAAAATGATGCCAGATGGAATTTGGATCCACACAAAAGAATGATAAGCATGGGAAATGTTAAATGTATAGGTAAGTATAATAGCTATTTTTATATTAAAATCACTTTAAAAATAATTGGTATAATTAAAAATAGGCAAAAGGTATAAATAGACATTTCTGAATAGTCAATATACAGATGGCTAATAATCATATGAAAAGTGCCCACCATCAGTAGTTTTTGCAAAATGCAAAGCAAAACCACAATGGATCCCACTTACACCTACTAGCATAGCTACAATAAAATAGAAAGACAATAACAAGTATTGGTGAGAATGTGGAGAAATTGGATCCCTCTACCTAAAATAAATTGGTGGATTATTAATTGGTGGGAATGTAAAATGGTGAAGCTGTTTTAGAAAACCATCTGGCAGTTCTTCAGTATTTTAAACTATATGACCATACAATTACCATATGACCTAGAAATTCCAATCCTAGGTATGTATCTAAGAGAATTGAAAACGTAAGTCCACATAAAACCTTGTACACAATGTTCATAGCAGCCTTATTCATGATGACTAAAAGGTAGAAACAACCCAAATGTCCATCAACTGATGAATGGATAAGCAAAAGGTGGTATATCCATACAATGAAATATTATTTGGCAGTATAAAGTATTAATACTTGCTAGTATATGAAGGAACCTGGAAAACATTATGCTAAGTGAAAGAAGCCAGTCACAAAAGACCGCATATTGTATTACCTGATTACAATATATGAAGTCTCTAGAATAGGTATACACATACAGACAGAAAGTAGTTGAGTTATTGATGGGCATTAGATACAGAGGAGAATGGGGACTGACTGCTAAGAGGTAAATGTATTTGGGTATTAGGAAAATGTTCTAAACTTAGACAGTGGTGGTATTATAGTTACGTTACTGTAAACTTTAGACCTTTAAAATGGCTATGGTTTTAATATGAGAAAAAATAATGCATTATTTGAAAAATTTTATATAAATATATAAGATTAACTCTGTTTTTATTTCAAAAGGTTGGCATCAGGTTGAAATATTTCTTGTTTGATGAGTGTCTGTTAATGCAGACTTCTGTTCTACTGAGGAGCTTTCAGTGGCAAATTCACAGACAGAAATAATGGCAGTGAGGGTGAATTATTGATGTATTGCTTCCTTTATTCTCACTTTGGAGAAAGCAGATGGGAGCTGTTGTTTTTAAAATGAATGGTTTTTCTGGACTACAATTGTAATATTACATTTTTGTATGTAAATACTTAATTCTGAATAGTATCCTTTATTAATACTCTAAATAATTTGAGGACAGATCTAAACTTTTTGAATGTGAACAGATGCATTTGCCTTTATTCTCAGAAGCAGTCATATTTCTTAGGATTAAGGATTTATAAAAACAAATCTAATTTTGAGAGACATAGTACTTAATACATGATCCTGACATTTCTTTCCAGAAACCAAATTAGTTTATTCTCAAAATATAAGTTTTCACAACCCTGTTAAAATGAGTTTATTCTTTGAACTTGTACAGAAACCTACATATTGCTAAAATGTTATCAAAAGACCTTTTAAAAAGTGCCAAGAAATGAATTATATATTTAGGTTTATTCTTAATACTAGCAGCAGGAAGAGCACATTGTGAGCTAAATTGGTTAATTGAAGTTGGAACCAGTACTACCTTTATACATAGATCATATACCAGAAGATAATTAAGAACTACATTAAGATAGTCTTGAGGACCAATATGCTCCAAATATTTTTGTGTGGAGAAAAGCACACAGATATATTGTATAGAACATATGATCATATGAATTTACTTAGGCTTGTTACTTGAAAGTAAAATTTCTAATTATTACTAGCCACAAATTGAAGGCAGTATATATGAATAACATTTTTTTCCCGTGACAGAAAATTTTAAAATCTCATCTGTTGAACAAATTTAGAGTATAATGCACTACAGGCTTTGCATAGGCAATGATTTAACTCAAAGTCTAACACTTGCTACTCAAATTGTAGCTACTCAAAGCAGTATGGACAACACCTAGCAACTTATTGGAAATGTCCACTCTCAGGCCTCACCCCAGACCTGGTGAATGAGAATCTCCATTTAATGCAATCTCCAGATGATTAATAGGCATATTAAAGTGTAAGAAGCACCAAACAACTTCTTTTGGCAAGTTGTGAGCTTGTATGGAGCTATTTGCCTGGCTTTCTTTCTGATAACATTCTTAGAAATTATAATTCTCTTTATTTTCAATTATTTCTCATACACGTCTCCTACTTCTTCAACTCATGTCTTAGGCTTGTAAAGTTGGGTTCTTTATAGCAATTACAACTTCATCAGTGAATAAAAGGTGGTGGAGAAAAGCTTTTTTCTTCGTAGATTCTGGCTCCAGACTTAGCTTATAGTGAATGCTAAGTACTGGATCTTTAATGTGGTGTGAACGTAAGCTCATATTAATTTCTTTATATATTTTAATTTAAAAAAGAAAATATGAATCTGTTTTATATTTTGTAGTAATTCAGTTGTTTAATTATTTAATACTTACATTTTAAGTTTCTCTGTAATGCAGTTATGCATGTGTAGTGTCATCTGGGCCCATTGTGTTACCCCTATGGGAACAACACAATGCAAGGGGTACCAACACAAATATGCTCATGTTACTTGCTGTGCCATAATAATAAAGTCCTTTGTTTCAGAACCATGAGGCTTGTGTCTTCTGCCAGCATCCTTGAAACAGTAATACTACTGTTAGTTTGCAGTAGAGTAAAATTTCAGACCCTTCACAATTATTGAGAGTTGAGTAAACTGGATCAATCTAAGATAGATTAATTTTTCTTGATGACTTGTATGGCTGTGTTATGTTGCAAATAAAGATAATGGCCTCAGTCTGCATAGGTTGTTTGACTCTTCTCTACTTGATTTCTTTTTCTGAAAGAAAAACTAGATTTGAGAATCGTTTTGGTCTTTCTCTCTTACGGGGTATGCATTTGTCAAATGATTTTCCAGAGATGCAACCAATAGCCAGAAAATGTAACAATAATTGTTTCTATTGTTGGATCAAATTTGTGATGTCAGATTCTTTAGAACTAAATTAATGCTATACTGGTACTCAAAACCAGAAAATCCTTGATTTTAGTTTTAATTTTGAAATAGCTAACTTTCATTTTCTGTTGAGAAAGAAACAATGATGAAATGCTTTGTTATTGTTCTGAAAGTTTAAAAACAACTTTTCATTATATAATCGATTTCTTTCCTTATTTTATTTCATTATTTTAATGTAATGTGTCCTACTCACCTTTCAAAATCTGTACTCTGCTTTTAACTTACATTAGATTTGATGTAAAATAAAGAATATGGGTTCTGCGACTTAAAACTTTCTATTATAATAAAACAGTGTGGTTTGCTGATTAATGTAGTTGAAAATCTGACTGCATTTCACTATTTTCGTTTTTTTTTTTTTAAGAGACAGGGTCTTGCTCTGTCACCCAAAGCTGGAGTACAGTGGTGTGATCATAGCTCACTGCCACCTTAAACTCCAAGGCTCAAGCGATCCTCTTGAGTATTTAGGACTACAGGCATATGACACTCCACCCAGCTAATTTTTTTTTAATTTGTTGTAGAGATGGAGTCAAGTTATGTTGCCCAGGCTGTTCTCAAACTCCTGGCCTCAAGTGATTCTCCCATCTTGGCCTCCCAGAGTGCTGGTATTACAGGCGTTAATTACCGTACCTGGCCTCACTGTTTTCAGTAAGCTTTCTAATTTGAGATAGTTGTGGATTCACATGCAATTGTAAGAAAAAATATAGAGATATCTTGTGGAACCTTTATCCCATTTCCCCAATGCTAGCATCTTGCAGACTTATAGTAAAGTATCACATTCAGAATATTGAAATTGATACAATCAAGATACAGAACACCATCATCACAGGGATCTCTTATATTGCCCTTATATAGCCACATCTGCTTCCTACCTTCCCTAACCCCCTCCTAAACCTTTGGCAATTATTACTGTTTTCTCTAATTCTTTAATTTTATCACTTCAATAATGTTATATAAATGGAGTTATATAGTGAGTATGTAACCTTTTGGACTTGGCTGTTTTCACTTAGCATTATTCTCTGGAGATTGATCCAGGTTGTTGAATGTGTTGATATTTGTTCCTTTTTGTTGCTAAGCATGATTACATGGTTTGGATATATCATTCTTTTACCATTCTGGGTTGTTTCCAGTTTGGGGTTATTATTATAAAGCTGATGTAAACATTTGTGTACAGGTTATTATGTCAGGATAAGTATGTATTTCTCTGGGATAAATGCCCAGGAGTGTAATTGCTGGGTTCTATGGTACTTGAATGTATAGTTTTTTAAGAAACTGCCAAAATGTTTTCCGGAGTGGCTATACTGTTTTACATTCCCACCAGTAATGTATGACTGATCCAGTTTTGCAGCATCCTTGGCAGCATTTGATGTTGTCACTATTTTTTTTATTGTAGCCATTATGATATATGTGTAATGGTATTTCATTGTGGTTTTATTTGTATTTCCCTAATGTCTAATGATGGTGAACATTTTTTCATGTGCTTCTTTGATATCTGCATATCCTATTCAATGAAATCTCTCAATGTTTTATGGCCAATTTCTGATTGGATTGTTTGGGGGGGTTATTGTTAAATTTTGAGAGTTGGGTTTTTTTTGAAATTTTCATATTTATTTATTTATTTATTTATTTTAAGGCAGAGTCTTACTCTGTTGTCCTGGCTAGAATGCAGTGGCATCAACATAGCTCACTTTAACCTCAAACTCCTGGGCTTAGGGGATACTTCCACCTCAGCCTCCCAAGTAGCTGGGACTACAGTCACGGGCCAGCACATCTGGGTAATTTTTCTATTTTTTGCAGAGATGGGGTCTTGATCTTGCTCAGGTTGATCTCAAACTCCTGGCCTCAAGCAATCCTCCCAACTCAGCCTCCCAGAGTGCTGGGATTACAGGCACAGTTCTTTATATATTTTAGATACTAGTTCTTTTTCAGATGTGTGGTTTGTAAATATAGTAGATGCTCACTATTTTGCAAATTTGCCTACTTGCTAAAATTTTTTCAAAATGCCAAAATCAATACTGGATGTGCTTTTGCCATCACTTGCAGGTGTGTACAAAGTGGCAAAAAATTTCAGTTTTCCAAACTGCCTATCTCTAATTGATGTTGAACAAGATGATGATCTGCTTTCTTGTTTTAGCTCTTGTATTGTGAACATGTCCCTTTTACAGACTATTTTATGCCACATTTTTCATATTTTTGCCCTTTTTTTTGGTTATTTCACTGTTTAAAATAGCACATAAATGAAGTCCTAATGTGCTGGCTAGTATTCCTATATTAAAAAAAGTGGTGGTAGGCCTTATGGAGAAAATAAGTGTGTTAAATAACCTTTGTTCTGGCATGAGTTATAGTACTGCTGACTATGAGTTCAATATTAAAGAATCAATAATATATATTAAATAAGGTAACTTTAAATAGAAACACAAATAAAACAAAGTTATGTATTGATTGGTTAACAAAAATGTTACCAGCAGCTTGTAGGAACCTGTATTTCAGTATTCACTAATTCAGTATTAATGGATAATTGATAGACCATAACTACCATGAATAATGAGAATTGACTGTATATTTTCCCATCCTGTGACTTATCTTTTCATCCTCTTAACAGATCTTTCATACAATAAAAGTTTTTAATTCTGATTAAGCCCAGTTTGTCAATTTTTTTCTTTTATGGATCATATTTTTGGTGCTAAATCTAAGGACTTTGCCTAATCCTAGATCCTGAATGTTTTATTTTATGTTTTTTATAGAAGCTTTATAGTTTGTTTCAAACTTAAATACATGTTGAATTAATTTTTGCATATGGTGAGAGACTGAGGCTGAGGTTCATTTTTTTGTCTATAGATACCTAATTGCTATAGCACTATTTATTGAAAAGGCTGTCTTTTCCCCACTGAATTGCTTGTATACCTTTGTCAAAAATCAGTTGGACATACATGTGTGTGTCTACTTCTGAGTTTTTTATTATGTTCTATTGTTCAATATGTCTGTCATTCTACCAATATCACATAGTTTTGAATATAGCTATATAATAAGTCTTGAAATTACCCAGCATTACCCTCATACCAAATCCAGACAAGAATGCAAGAAAAGAAAACTACAGGTCATTATCACTG
Organism: Lepilemur ruficaudatus; assembly: GCA_963574885.1. Classification (NCBI taxonomy): domain Eukaryota; kingdom Metazoa; phylum Chordata; class Mammalia; order Primates; family Lepilemuridae; genus Lepilemur; species Lepilemur ruficaudatus. The sequence goes on from CAUYRT010052976.1 coordinate 163,996, forward strand.
ACTAACAAAGATGCAAAAAACCTCAAAAAATACTAGTAAACTGGATTTAAGACACATTAAAAAGATCATTCACCATTATCAAGGGGATTCATATCAAGGATGCAAGGATGGTTCAACATATGCAAATCAATAAATAAGATATATCACATTCATAAAATCAAAAACAAAAACTATGTAATTATTTCAGTTACAAACTATTTGATGTAATTCAACATCCCTTTATGATAAAAACCCTTATCAAAATGAGTAGAAAAGGAACACACTGCAAAATAATAAAGGTTATATATGACAAACCCACAGCTAGTATTAAACTGAATGGGGAAAAATTGAAGGCCTTTCCTTGAAAGATTGGAACAATGTAAGGATGCCCAGTTTCACTGCTGTTATTCAACATAATACTGGAAGGCCAGAGCAATTAGGCAAGAGAAAGAAATAAATGTCATCTAAATTGGAAAGGAAGAAATCAAATTAGCCTTGTTCACAGATGACATGATCTTATACCTAGATAAAACTAAGGTCTCCATGCAAAAATTATTAGAACTGATAAATGAATTCAGTAAAGTTGCAGGATAAAAAAATGAACATAAAAAATCAGTAGCATTTATATATGCCAACAGCAAACAATCAGAAAAAGAAATTAAGAAAGCAATCCCATTTACAATAGCTACAAAAAATCTAAAGTACCTAGGAATCAATCTAACCAAAGAAGTGAAAGAATTATACAAAGAAAACTATAAAACTCTGAAGAAAGAAATATAAAAGGATACACCAAAAATGAAAAGATATTCCATGTTCATAGAATGGAAGAATTAATATTGTTAAAATGACAGTACTACCCAGAGCACTTTGTAGATTCAATTGCAACAATATAGCCCCTATCAAAGTAATAATGATATTTTTCACAGAAATAGAAAAAAAATCCTAAAATTTTCTATGGAACTACAAAAGACCCTGAATAGCCAAAGCACTCCTGAGCAAAAATAACAAAGCTGGAGACATTACACTGACTTCAGTAATTACCACAAAACTATAATAACCCAAACAGCTTTGTATTGTCATAAAAACAAACACATAGCCCAATGGAATAGAATAGAGAACCCAGATATAAATCCATTCATTTATAACCACCTCATCTTTGACTCCCCAGTTAGCATATAATGGAGAAAGGGCAGTTCTTTCAATAAATGATTCTGGGAACACTGGATAACTGTACACAGAAGAATGAAACTAGACCTCTATCTCTCAGCATACACAAAGATCAGATCAAAATGGATTAAAAAGTTTAAGCCCTGAAATTATGAAACTACTAGAAGAAAACATTGGGGAAGCACTCAAGGACATATGTCTTGGCAAAGCTTTTTTGTGTAAGACCTCAAGATCACAGACAACCAAAGCAAAAATAGACAAATGGGATTACATCAAGCTTAAAAGCTACTGAACAGCAAAGGAAACAGTCTACAAAGTGAAGAGACAGCCCACAGAATGAGAGAAAATATTTGCAAACTGTCCATCTGACAAGGGATTAATAACCAGAACAAACAACTCAATAGCAAAAAAAAAAAAAAAAAAAAAATGGGCAAAAGATTTGAACAGACATTTCTCAAAAGAAGACATGCAGACAAATAACAAGTATATGAAAAAATACTCAACATCACTAATTATCAGAGAAATGCAAATCAAAACCACAATACGATATCATCTTACCCTAATTAAAATGGCTTGTATCAAAAAGACAGACAATAACAGATGCTGGCAAGGATATGGAGAAAAGGGAATCCTTGGGTACTGTTGGTGGGAATGTAAATTAGGTCAGACACTATGGAGAACAGTATGGATAAAAATAGAACTACCATATGATCCAACAGTTCTGCTACTGGGTATATATCCGAAAGAAAGATAATCAGTATATCAAAGAGATATCTCAACACTCATCTTTATTGTAGCACTATTCACATAGCCAAAACATGGAACCAACCTAAGTGCCCATCAATGATTATAAATGGATAAAGAAAACATGGTATATATATGTATATATATATATTCATATATATGAATATTATTCAGCCATAAAAAAGAAAGTGAAATCCTATCATTTGCAGCAACACGGATGGAACTGGAAGCCATTATGTTAACTGAAATAGGTCAAGCACAAAAAAATATTGCATATTCTCACTCATATGTGACAGCTAAAAAAGTGGATCTCGTGAAGACAGAGAATATATTGGTGGTTACCAGAGGCGGAGAAGGGGAGGTGGAGAAATGGAGGGGGAAAAAAAGAATATAAGTATATTTATTACCATGGAACAGTATACATAAAAATGATAAAGATGGTAAATTATATATGTATATTTTTATCCCAGTAAAAATAAACTTTAAAAAATGACTGCAAATTTCCACAAATTAGCATCAGGAAGCTCAGTGAACATAAAACAGAATAATAATTGCCAAAAATCTACACCTAGGCATATCACTTTCAAACTACAAAAAAAAAAAAAAAAAAAAAAATCAAAGATAAAGGAAAAATCCTGAAAGAAGCCAGAGGGGAATAAATACATTACCTATAGAGGAACAAAGATAAGAATTATATCCAACTTCTCAGAAACCATATAAGGAAGGAGTGAGTGAAGTGAAATAGTCAAAGTTTTAAGAGAAAAATTATTCAACCTGGAATTCAATGCTTTGTGAAATTAACTTTCAAAAATGAAGGAGAAAGAGACTTTCTCAGACAAACAAAAATGGAGGGAATTTTTTGCCATTTTTTGCCTTGAGAGAAATGTTAAAAGAAGGAAAATTTTAGAGAGAAGGAAAATGTTAGAGAGAAGGAAAGTAATATAAGGTCGGAAACTCACATCTACATGCAGGAAGGAAAAGCATCAAAGAAGGAATAAGTGAAGATAAAAATAAAAACTTGTTTTTATTCTTAATTGATCTAACAGATAATAGTTTGTTTATTATAATAATAGTGAAAATGCATTTGATTATGTATGCTTACACATACATCTTATGTGTATGCTTATATGTAAGTAAAATCAATGATAGCAGGGATATAAGGGGCAGGAGGGAATTAGGATTATTTTGTTATAAGGTACTCACAGTACTCATGTAGGACTATAGTGTTATTTGAATGTTGACTGGGATTAATTACAAATGTATGTTGCAAACTCTAGGGCAACAGCTAAAAAAAGAAGTGTAAATTATATGTTACAAAGGGAGAGAAAACAGAATCATATAAATGCTCAATTAAAACAAAAAAATAAAAAAAAGTTAAAACAAAAAGGAACAAAGAAAAGTAACAAATAGAAAACAGTAACAAACATGGTAGATATTAATCCAGCTATATTAATAATATTGAATGTCAGTGTTCTGAATGCACCAATTAAAAGACAGATATCAGAGTTGATCAAAAAATAAAAGCCATTATATATTGTATATAATAAACCCACCCTAAATATAAAGATGCATATAGATTGAAAGTAAATATATGCTAACAACAATCAAAAGAAGGCAAGGATAGCTGTATTAATTTCAGAGTAACCTTCAAAGCAAGGAAAGTTAGCAGTGATAAAGTAGGGTATTACATAATGATTAAGGGGTCAATTTTCCAAGAAGACATAACAGTCCTTAATGTACATGCACCTAACAGTGGAGTGTCAAACTGTACGAGGCAAACCAAATAGAACTGCAAGGAGAAATAGATGAATCCACTATCATAGTTGGAGACTTCTACACCCATCTATCAGAAATGGACATATCCAGCAGGCAGAAAATCAGTAAGAACATAGTTGAACTCAACAGCAATTAATGGAATGTAATTGACATTTTTAGGGCAGAATATACATTCTTCTCAAGCTCACTGGAACATTCACCAAGATAGACCACATTCTGGATCATAAAACACACGTGGGTAAAAGAATAGAAGTCATGTAGTATCTATTGTCAGACCACAATGGGATTAAATTAAAATCAGTAAGAAAGATAACTGGAAATTCCCAAAATTTGTTTGAGATGAAGCAACACGCTTCTTCATAACACATGAGTCAAAGAGTAAATCTCAAGAGAAATTTTAAAAATATTTTGAAGCAAATGAAAATTTATCTAAATTTGTGGAATGCAGTGAAAGCAGTAGAGGGATTTTTAGGGCATTGAATACATATATTCAAAAAGAAGAAACATCTAAAACTGATGATACAATTTTCTACCTTAAGAAACTAGGAAAACAAGAACAAATTAATCCAGAGGCAGAAGAAAAGAAATAATAAAAGAGCAGAAACCAGTGAAATAAAAATAGGAAATCAAATAGAGAAAATCAATGAAACCAAAAGCTGGTTCTTTGAAAAGATCAATAAAACAGATAAAGCTCTAGTCAGGCTAAGGAAAAAAAAGGATATAAATTACTAATTTCAGAAATCAAAGAAGGGCCATCACTCCAGATCACATGGATGTTAAAAGAATCATAATAGAATACTATTCTTTGCTGACAAATTTTACAACCTTGGTGAAATTAAGCAATTTCATTGAAGACATAATTTACCAAAATCAATACAAGAAGAAAACAATAATCTGAATAGGTAGATATCTATTAAATAAATTAAATCAATAATTTATATCCTTCCAAAACAGAAAGCACCAGGCCCAGATGGGTTTACTGGTAAGTTCTACCAAATCTTTAAGGAAGAAATTATACCAATTCTCTGCAATCTCTCTCAGAATATAAAAGCAGAAGGAATAATTCCTAACTCATTCTGTGTGGTCAGCAATACCCAAATACCAAAACCTAAGACATTATAAGAATAGAAAACTACAGATCAATGTCTCTCATGAACATCGATGCAAAAATTTTCAATAAAATATTAATGTTAGTAAAGTGAATCCAACAATGTATACAAAGAATTATACACTGTGACCAATTGGGATTTATCCCAGGTGTACAAGGCTGATTCAACACTCCAAAATCAATTAATGGAATCTTATCACATCAACATGCTAAAGAAAAAAGGAAAAAACACCTAATCATACCAGTAGATGCTGAAGATGCACTTGACAGTATCTAGCATACATTCATATTAAAAACTTGTAGTAAACTAGGAATAAAGGAGAACTTCCTCAATTTGATAAAGAATACCTACCAAAACCCTACAGCTAACATTGTACTTAATGGTGAGAAACTCAACTTTTGTATTAAGATTAGGAACAAGGCAAGGATATCCTCCGTCATCACTTCTTTTCAGCATAGTACTAGAAGTCCTAGCTAATGCAATAAGAGAAGAAAAGTAAATGTATAGTATACAAATTGTGAAGGAAAAAATAAAACTGTATTTATTCACCGATGATATTGTATATGTATAAAATCTAAAAGAATCCACAAAAAACTCATGAAACTAATAAATGATTATAACAAAGTTACAGGAAACAAGGTTATTAAATAATATCTGAAAGTCAATCACTTTCCTATACACCAGCAATGAATAAGTGGTATTTGAAATTTAAAACACAATGTCATTTATATTTGCATTCCCCCCCAATTAAGTATTTAGGTATAAATTTTTAAAAAGATTATATAAAATCTATATGGGGGTACTATAAAACTTTCCTTAAAAAATTAAAGAACTAAATAAATTGAGAGATATTCCATGTTCATGGATAGAAATATTCAATATTCTCAAGATTTCAGTTCTTCCCAACTTAATCTATATATTGAACTTCATCCCAATAAAAATCCCAGCAAGTTATTTTGTGTATACTGACAAACTGATTCCTAAGTTCATGTAAAGAGGAAAAAGACCAAGAATATCCAACACAATGTTGAAGAAAAAGAAAGTTGGATACTGATGCTGCCCAACTTCAAAACTTACCATAAAGCTCAATAATGAAGACAGTGTGGTATTGGCTAAATAATAGACAAATAGATTACTGGTATAGAATAGAAATCCCAGAGATAGACCCACATAAAAATGGTCAACGGATCTTTGACAAAGGAGCAATGCAATAGAGCAATGATAGTCTTTTTGATAAATGTTACTAGAACAACTGGACATCCACATGCAAAAAAAATGTAGTCCCAGACCTTATACATTTCACAAAAATTAACTTAAAATAGATCATAAACCTAAGTGTAAAATGCAAAACTATAAAACTTCTAGAAAATAATATAGGAGAAAAATCTATGTGACCTTGCATAGGGTGATGACCTTTTAGATACAAAACTAAAGGTATGACCCATGAAAGAAAGAATAGACAAACTGGATTTTATTAAAATTAAAAACTTTTGTTCTGCAATAGTAATGTCAAGAGAATGAGAAGATGTGTCACAAACTGGGAGAAAATACTTGCAAAAGATATATCTGATAAAGAAGTGTCATCCAGGCCTGTCATCCCAGCACTTTGGGAGACTGAGATGGGAGGATCACGTGAGCCCAGGAGTTTGAGACCAGCCTGGGCAACATAGTAAGACCCTGCTTAGGAAAAAAATTAGCTGGGCATGGTGGTGAATGCCTGTAGTCCTAGCTATTCAGGGGGCTGAGGTGGGAGGGTAGCTTGAACCCAGGAATTTGAGGTTACAGTGAGTTACGATTGTGCTACTGTATTCCAGCCTGGGTGACAGAGTAAGACCCCATCTCTTAAAAAAAAAAAAAAAAAGAGGAACTGTTATCCAGAATAACAAAGAGCTCCTAAAATTATTCGACAATAAATACTCATTTAAAAAGTGAGCCAGGGAGCCAAAGACCTTAACATACGCATCACCAAAGAAGATATACAGATGGCAACTGAGCATATGAAAAGATACTGATATCATATGTCATCAGGGAAATGCAAATTAAAATAACGAGATACCACTACACATCTATTAGAATGCCCAAAATCCAAAACACTGACAACACCAAATGCTGGCCAGGATGTGGAGCAATAGGAACTTTCATTCATTGCTTGTGAGAATGCAAAATGGTTCAGCCACAGTGGCCTAGTGTTTGCCTCTTGCTTACAAAAATTAGCATACTCTTACCATACAATCCTGCAATCATGCTCCTTGGTATTTAATGAAAGGAGTTGAAAACTTATGGCCACACAAAAACCTGCGTATGGGTGTTTATAGAAGCTTTATTTATAATTGCCAAAACTTAGAAGCATCTAAGATGTTCTTCAGCAGGTGAATGGATATATAAACTATGGTGCATCCAGACAATGGAATATTATTCATTGCTAAAAGAAATGAGCTATCAAGCCATAAATACACATGGAGGAATCTTAAGCATCTATTACTAAGTGGAAAAAGCCAAACTGAAAAGGCTACATACTGTATGATTCCAATTATATGATATTATGGAAAAGGCAAAACTATGATGAGATTAAAATCAATGTTTGCCAGAGGTTGTCATGGAGAGGAATGAATAGGCAGAGCATAGAGGGTTTTTAGGGAGTGAAAATACACTGTATGATACTGTAATGGTGGATACATGTCATTATGCATTCGCCCAAACCTGTGTAATATACAACATCAGGAGTAACCTAAGGTAACTATGAGCTTTGTGTTATTATGATGTTTCAATGTAGGCTCATAAGTTGTAGTCAGTGTACCACTCGGGATGAGGGTAGAGAGGATGTTGATAATGGGGGTGGCTACTGATGTTTGGGGGCAGGAAGTATATGGGAAATCTCTGTACCTCCTATCAATTTTGCTGTGAACTTACTACAACTGCTCTAAAAAAATAGACTTAAAAAAAGGAACATTTTCTGGGCAGCACAAGGGCTTCTTTTTGTGAAGTGGTTTGAATATTTTAGCTACAAGGGCTTTGTTATTTAATAAAGTTACAATAGAATGCATTGATCAATAGATTACCAATGCTTTGCTCATTAGATTACTGAACAACTAAGGCCTCTCTGAATGGATTCACTCAGTACAGACATTTGATCTGCCCTTTCTAACCCTTGATAATACTCCAAGGTTTTGCTGCTACGTGTGAGAACCCAAGATAAGCCTCAAACTTGGATTCTCTCTGAAGGTATAATGAGCTACCACCCCAGCCATTTGGCACATCACCCATGTTATTTTAGAAAAAAAAATGCCTTTCAGTGGAATGAGATTATTTTACTTTAGCAGTTTTCTATGTTATAAAGTTTAATTACAAGTTTAAATGAACAGAAGTAAATTTGTGCCCATATGGCATTAAAGTATGTTAACTTTAGGGGAGAGAAATAATATGAATAATGCTTAGAGATGTTTTTCTGTGCCAGAAACAAAAGCATAACATTCTTAAAATTGTATTTGCACTGAAATGTACCTGTCTAAGAAAAGAATAATATGTTTTATGTTATTTTTTTTTCTTTTCTTGGATCATGGTCAGTTCTAAAAGTAGAATGAGATTTATAGCCTAGTAATGGTTTTATATGCATCACAGTAACTGGGCAAATAATTGATTGTGAATTTTCTACAAGTCTATTGATGTCATTAAACACAAGCATATTGTATTTCAGAATCATTTAGTCATCCTCACTGTTACTGACAGTTGGTGCATTAGTTCATGTTAAATGGAATATCTCTTTAAACTATTCTTGGCATTTCCTAGATTAGATGAATTATGAATTTGATTATTAAAATTAACCTTTTATGTTCATCTGGTATGTTGTTCTGAGCCAATGTCCTTTTGTACTAAACCTTTACCATCTTTCTTTGCTCTGGAAAAAAATCTTTATTCAGGTAGATATTTAATGCAAAGTACATTTTGCATGAAATGTAGTTTGTAATATATATAGTTTGTTTTTACATACAAATATTTTACAAATATATCTTGCATGAGCCAAAAGAAGGATGGATATATTCTAAGTTTGTGCATCTTTTTATTTCCTTCTCTGATTCTTCAAAATTGATTAGGATTTTGGAAATAATGAAAGTGAAAATTAGGCTAAATTCTACTATTACCTATAAAGATAAACTATTTGACTTCCAAAGTATGTGCTATTTGATACCCCCTATACCCTACATCTCAGTATTCTCTAGGTTTTAAGAACATTTTGTTAAATTAAAGGGAAAAGATTCTAAAAAATCGTGTTTGGCTATTATGTCATGGGCAGATGGGCCTTCTCATTACGCTCTTTATTTTATTCCTCTTCATGAATTTGTCAGTTTCTTTCCGATTTTTACAGGAGAGACTGCGCAAGTTGTTCCTTGAACCTCTTTTTCCTTTGTGGATGTACTCACGCATCCACACATATCCATATCCTTAAGTGTGTATGTATATAAAGACACATACATATTGGGAATCTTTTGGGCCTTTGATCAGAATAGTGGGATTCTGGTTATTTTGTAGGATGATAAGGAATTTAGAAAGAATTCTGGAAGTTAATTTATTCAAAATGAGTATTTGGGTGTCAATATAGTAGTATTCAAAGTTGGATAAAATGCCTTAACAAAAACTAGTGTAAGTCATAGACTATAAGTTGATTTTGAAATGTTTTATATAGTGCAAAAAGTTGTGTTTGGTTTACTTTTACAGATGATGTAATTTGAGACAGAGGGTAATTGATTATATGAGGTTATCAAATCTTGAATTGGAAAGTCATATCTTTCAAAAGCATTCGAATTCCTTTTTATAGGAGTAACCTTTTCCAGGAATTAGAGCAAGGAGGGAAGACCGGTTTGTGAAATGTTTACAGGTATTAGGTTTCTGAAACCTAAGATCAAATTTGGGTTTTGATTAATAAGTATGTAGACTATATTTTGTGAAAAGATTGTCTATAATTTCTAGCTTTGCCTAGGGTCCTGAAATATCTTAATGAATACAGAATAACTAGTTGAAGCTATATTGGGGTGTTTGGAAAAGGTATTCAGTATTCTAGAACAATTATCTTAGTGCTGTGTTAATGTTACAATCAACTGTGGGTCACAGCCAGTGCACAGATGAAATATTTGTTTGTTAAAACCTAGTTTGGCAGAGCTAGACATCTTTCGAAGCCTGACAACAAATTGCTCAAACAACTTATGTTTAGTGATGTGATTTGGTGGAAATATTAAAGAAAATTATAGTATATTGACAACTCGGAAGTAAAAACAGCTGGCAGATTCACCTGGCCCACAGAAAGTAGAGGTGAAAATTTTTGTCAGGAATTATGTAGTGTCTGAGGTAATGAGCTTTCTGATTTATTTGTTTACTTTTAATTACCTGTCTCCTGAGAGCAGATACCTGTCTGTCTTTTCTCTTCTCTAGCCACCGTGCCTGGATCAATGGCTACTATATACCAGCTTTTCAACAAATATTTGTTGATTGAGCCAACTACCTGGCAGAGAGCAAGAATTAGGCTTCATATTGAGCAAATGCCATATTCAGTACTGTAATCAGAGTAGAAGACTTAAGGTAGAGGATTAAGAATTATTTTTGTTTTGCTTTCAAACAGGGCATTACTAAGTATCTCAGAGATCATAATTGTAGAAAATAACTACAAACTTATGTTTTTGTAAATGAGGAACATTTTAAGGTATCAGTTTGAACAAAAAGATTAGTGAAATGGAAATATCTAAATTTAGGGTAGCAATTTCTTTTTAGTGACTTAAGGTATTATGTAACATTGAAAGTCAATGGTTATAACTACTTCAACTTTATATAAAAGTTGAATTGCCTGAATTCAGGATGATCTTTGAGATATTGTAGGAGGTCAGTGCAAGAATTCTGACTTGGATTTGTGAACCAGTGAAGGTTTATTCGGGACACTTCAGTACACTGAGCAATCCCGCAAATCAGTTAAAACACTCTAGCTGTTTGCATTCTCAGACAAACTTGAAGTCAGTAAACAGAGCACTGCCCATAAGTTTGAAAAGGCTCTTGTCTATTCTAATGATTTCATAATGATATTTGTCCATATTGACTGCATGATTTTTAAAAGGCAATGTATGTCTATAGAGAAACAGTTATTTTGTTTTTTATGTGGACAGAAACCTGTTTAATGCCTAGATAGTGTATGTATGGGGTTGTATGTGTGTGTGTGTAGGTAGATATAGATACAGGCATATAGATAATATACATTATTTGATCAAACCTTTCCAATCTTTCCTAAGTAGTGATAGTTTCTGAATAATTTCAAAAGTAATGTGGGCTGACAATCTTGGCAAATAAAAAATATTCTTGTAGTCAGCAGAGAGGAGACTTTGTCACCACGCATTTGATCATCTTCAAGCGCTATGCTTCTATTTAGGGAAAAGTATTTGGAAGAGAATGAAGAAGGGGCCATAGCTTCTGTGACTTCCTCTTCAAATCATTACATACCCAATACGGTACTTCTCCAGAAGTTTCTTTTAGTGTCAGGAAGTTTTCTTTTGTGTTTGTGATGATTTGGGATAGGGTTATGATGTTTTATTTATTTATAAATTTCTTTTTATTGCTATGTATTTCTACGTATTGCTATGTATTGTGGGAAGAACACTTAACATGAGGTCTACCCTCTTGATAAATTTTTAAGTGCATGATACAGTATTGTTAACATAGGCACAATGTCATACAGAGTTCAGCTTGTAAAACTGAACTACACTTGACCCTTGAAGAACCATAGGAGTTGGGGCGCTGACCCCTTGTATAGTTGAAAATCCACTTATAACTTTTGACTCCCCCAAAACTTAACTACTAATAGCGTACTGTTGACTGGAAGCCTTACTGATAGCATAAACAGTTATTTAACACATATTTCATGTTATATGTATTAAATGCTGTATTCTTAAAGTAAGCTAGAGAAGAGAATGTTATTAAGAACATCATAAGGAAAATGCTTTTACAGTACTGTTATACATTTATTGATATCATAAGTTTATGTTATCAGTTTATAAGGTGAATCATCTGTTTGAAATGGTGGGCAACTACAGCTGTAGACCTCAATCTACAGTACTTATCAAGCAATTCAACTTTTTCTTGTAATGTCATGACTTTTCTCTGCTTCTTGGGAGCATTTTCAGCATCACTAGTGGCACTAGTGTTATTAAAGGTTTACAGTATTGCACTAAACAGGATGAAAAATATATGACAACCTAGAGGGATTACTTTTCATTGAGACACAAAATTTACTAGAGGGACAAACTGCTCACTCAGAGACGATTAGCATCACATGACGACATTTTAAGCCGATACTCCCAGCACTTGAGCTCACTGCAGTAGCAACAGGAGATGGCTACAAATCATTATGGTAGTACAGTAGGTACTACAGTGAATTTTATGCACTTATGATTTAATACTGCATCTTTACATTTGTTTACATTTCTCTGGATCGTGAATAGCACCACATACGGTCTGTAAATATATGTATAAGTTTTGCTAAACTTTAACTTTTTATAATATATTTGCTTATATTTTGTGGTAGTAATGATAAAATAGGCCAGTATCTACATATATTTTATGCATTCATGATATGTCTAAATTTTTATTTTTTTGCTAATTTCTAGGCTATAAGGTTCATCTGTGAGTTTTTCAAATTGTCTCAGATCTCTAAAAATTTTTTCCGATATATTTATTGAAACAAATTACTGTATAAGTGGACCCACACAATTCAAACCTGTGTTGTTCAAGGGTCAACTGCGTATACCTGTTGAATAGCAATTTCCCATTTTCTTCTCCCCATACCCCCTGACAGCCTCCATTTTAATCTCTGTTTCTGTGAGTTTTACATTTTAGATCCCTCATGTAAATGGAATTGTATCGTATTTGTCCTTCTCTGACTGGATTGTTTCACTTAGCATAATAGCCTTTAGGTTCATCCATGTCATCACATATGGCAGGATTCCCTTCTTTTTTAAGGTTGAATAATATTCCATTGTATACAAATACCACATTTTCTTTTTTTTTATCCATTTAACCAATCGATGGACACTTAGGTTCTCTCCAAATCTTGGCTATTGTCAATAATGCTGCAGTGAACGTAGAAGTGCAGATATTTCTTTGAGATTCTGATTTCAGTTCTTTTGGATATACACTCAGGGATTCCTGGCTTGTATGGTAGTTGTACTTTTAATATTTTGAGGAATCCCCATACTGTTTTTCATAGTGGCTGCACCAGTTTTCCATTCCCACCAACAGTGTACAAGAGTTCTAATTGCTCAAATTTCTTTGATTATCATTCAGTGATACTCTCTTGGTATAGATATATGCAATATGCATCTGCCTCAGATGGCCCATGTTTATTTTGTTATAATCCTTTCCACATAATTTATAAAAGTGATTTACTGATTTAAAAGAACTTACACTTAAAATTCAATTTTATTTTTTTGAAACAATTTTACATTCGTTATCTTATCTAACTCTTACAGGTCTACATGGTCAGTTTCTTCTTAGAGTTGTTACTGAAAATTTTCTAACAAACCATTGTGTATTTTGTATATTTTAATTTGAGCTTTATTTTCGAAATTAGTCTCTGCAAAGTTTGTAAGTCATTTATTTACATTACAAACGAAATTCCTTATTTGGAATTTCTTATTTTATAAAATAGCACAATAATTCATAAGTTTTGAAGATATACTTCTACTACCATCATTTATACCAGTTCATTTAAAGGGTTGAGCAAACGATTTTATAGTAGATGGCATGAATTTTTACTTTGAGTCCACAGTGCAAGAGAACAACAAAAATGTGTGGGGAATTCTGTTATGAGCTGGCATGTCTGTGGGTTTAATTTGAATTCACTGAAGAGAGTGGACTTTGTAGATTCAAGTTAATGAGCCATTTCTCTTAAAGTAGTCTGTCACTATGGAATTGCATACAGTTAGAACTGACAGTTGGAAACGTGCTGAGATAGGGAAACTAAAAAACAGCTGTCTCTTTGGGCAAGTGGTACCAGCTGGTGAGGCTCTCCGAAGCAAAATATTTTATATAATAAAATAGCTTTCAGATATCACTGAAATTACATATTATATATTTAAGGTTAAGTTTTTGTTTGTTTGCTTTTATTGAATCAAAATACTAAGATATAAAATGGCAGGTGCATTTTTTTTCTGTTTAAAAAGTCTTCTATTTTATTGACAGATAATCTCTTTAGCTTGTGTTCATTAAACTAATACATAAGCCTTCAAAGTTAACTTTTATAAATTATGTGGATATCACTGAAAAGATGTTTTTGTTTCTAGTATGGATTTTAGAAATAGAGACAATTTTTTTCCTGTTAGGTCTTTTCTGGAATGAAATCTATTTTTTAAATATCTTGAATTGTATTAGAAATGAATAGTTTATGTTCTGTTTCTAACTTACACTTTGAGAAAAGATTTATATCTCTGAATCTTAATTTAAATTTTATGATTCATATTCTTTTGATATTGTCAGATCTGAGTGATAAAAATTTTATATTTTATCTAAATAAGATTCTATTTCTTTTTTTGGCAGAATAGTATTTATTGAACTTCTGGAATGCCAGTATTCTGAGGTTCTTTAATTTTTGTACAAGGAGAAACTGTATAATGTTTGTGCAAAAAGACATATGCAAGAGGCTCGTGCATATTATACCTTTCAGCAGAAGCTTATCTCATAAGGAAAATTTTAGCTAAAGATGATGAATCAAACTAAGTATATTACATATTTGTTTTTAATCCATTTAGCCTTCTGTATTGCCTTGTTAGCTATACCTCTTTGTTTTACTTAACTAATGGTTGCTAGGGGGTTTACAATATGCATCTTTAACTAGCCACAGTTTATCTTAAAATAAAATCATACCACTTCACATATAATGTGAGAGCCTCATAACATTGTGTTTCCATTTCTCTCTCTATCTGGATTTCCATCTGGAATCATTTTCTTTAGCTTAAAGAACTTTCTATAGTATTTCTTATACCAGTCGGCTGGCAATTAATTTTCTTGGCTTTTCTTTATCTGGAAAGGTCTTTATTTTGCTTCATTGTTGAAGGATATTTTCAATGTATGGAGAATTCCAGGTGATAGGGTATTTTTTTTTCTTGGATCACTTTTAATGTGTTGCCTTATTTTCTTCTGGCTTGGGTTCTTTCTACTGGGGAGTGGTATTTCATAACTTTGTTTTCCTCTATGTAATGTGTTGTTTTTCTCTGTTTGCTTTTAAGATTTTTTTTTTTTTTAATATCTGGTTTTCAGCAATTTGATTATGAATGTGCCTTAGAGGTCTTTTCTTCATGGTCGTTCTGCTTGTTGAGCTTCTTGAATCTGTGGGTTTATAGTTTTTATCAAATCTGGAAAATGATTTGCCCTTATTTCTTCAAATATTTCTTCTCTTTTCCCATACATACTTCCTATAGCCTAATTACATGTATGCTAAACTGCCTGTCATTGTCCCACAGGTCACTGAGGCACTGTTAATTTTTTCAATCTTTTCTGTCTTGTAAGTAGCTCTTATTGCTGTATTCTAATGTTCATTTATCTATTCTTCTATATTATATAATGTGCTGTTATATTGATCCATTGTATTTCTTATTTCAGATACTTTTTTTTTTCAGTTCTAGCAGTTCCAGTTTTTATTCTTTTTTTATCCTTTTTTTTCCTCATTATATTTGTATTTTCCTTTATGTCATTGAACACTTTTATACTGTCTGGCTTAATGTCCTTGTCTCCTAATTTCATCATCTCTATCATTTCTAGATCTGTTTTTATAGACCAATTTTTTTTCTGGTTATGGATCACATTTCTCTATTTCTGTGAATATCTCCAGTAATTTGTATTGGATGGTGGACATTGTAAATATTATGTGGGGAATTGTCTATATATTGTTGTCTCCCTTTTTTTTTTCTTCCTAAAATTTTATTGGGGGAAAACTACAAAACATTTACAGTACAATGTTTACAGTCACAATTTGTAGTGAGCTGATTTCCCAAAATATATTACCACTCAAGTTGACTTA
>CAUYRT010052977.1:0-14487 GCA_963574885.1 Lepilemur ruficaudatus
GACAACAAGCCCACGTTATTTCTATGACTCAGTGTTCATGGACCAAGTTTCCTTAGGGAACACTGACACTTACAGACTCATAAGAGTTTCATCTATCATTTCTTATTCCCAACCCTTTAGCCATTTTGTACATTATCCACCTCTTAGAGTGGCAAAAGCTAAATGGGGTATCAAACAAATGCCTTATTCTTCCATTCTAAGTAGACATCTCATCTGGTTTGCACATAATCTTCCCAAATGTGAATCTTGAAGTGAAAGAAGAACAGACAGAAGTTCTACAATGTAGTATAAAAGAAATAAAGTAGATTCAACCTCAATCCTAAGGAGCTTATAATGTAAAATAGATAAGATAAATGAAGATTTAGACCATAGAAGAACCTCAAGCACATGTATGAAGAATGTTACAAACTTGTACTAAACATGAAAGCTTTAAAATAAAGGTAAAAGCTATTAATAGTTTTTGTACATATCTACAAGCTTGGTTATGGTTTACACGTAAATAGATAAAACTAGTCATAATAAAACACACATACAATCGTCAATAGTTCTCTAGAAATTCCCAATGTATTCTTCAGGCATTTGAGAAATTAAAAATTAAAAAAAACAGGAGATTGATCCAATTTTCCTTTTTTTTTTCTTTTAAGCCCAAAGTATAAGGATTTTAATACCTCTTCAGGCCTTCCCAAAGCTGGAGTTCCTGTAAGAAGAATGGCTCGTCTGGCTTTCTGTACTACTGGCAACAAAATCTTGCTGCGAGTTGCATTTCTGGACTTCATGTAATGTGATTCATCCACTATAACTACTTCGAAGTTCTGATTATTCAGTGCATCTATCAAAGTCTCTGCATCTGTGGTTAAAAGACCATAACCCAGAACTGTCACTTTGCTGGTCGATATTCTCCTAGAAAAGAAAATCCATATACTTAAAAAATATCTCAGTAACCAATTTATCATAAACAATACAACTCTTTTGGGGAGAGATACAGAGGAGGAGAAAGGGGGTAAAATAAAAGGAGATGGTATTACTATGGAAACTCAATTTCTCTTAAGATTTTACAGTCCCTAAATATAAGAAACCTGGATCCAAAATTTAAAATTTTGCTTAATCAAAACCAAAATTTCGGTCAAATGATCTTTGGAAGATTTTGGCATCCAGAAAGCCGCACTTTACTATGATATGAAAATTACTTTTTGACAATATTTGTTTCTATGCACCTAGGATCGTGCATAAAGTAGATACTTAAATATTAGTTGACTCTTCAATGAAACATTCACACAAATAGCACAGCAATTTTTCAACTTGGGTGCTATTGGTATTGAGCAGGATAATACTTAGTATTACAGTGCTGGTCCAGTGCACCGCAGAGCGTTGCACCTCCTGGTCACCCACTAAGGGCCATTGGAGCTCCTAAGTCACTGTGACAACAGAAAGGCCTCTGGCCCTGGGGTGATGGAGTGTAGTTAGAAGAGAAGGGGGTACCACGTCATGTAGAGAACCACTGAGCTAAAGTGATTCCTGACCTTTTGATTTCTATAATTCATACATCTATAATATTCTTTATCTTACTGTTCATGAACTTATTGATTTATATATTTATCTCTCTTACTGTATCATGAAATTGGTGAGGGCAGGGAATGTGTATTATTCATCTTTGTAAATATTCATGCAATGCTATGCTACCAATGAAAGTTTACATAATGAAATAATCAGACAACTGAATTCATGAACATTAAAACATACCACTTTTGCATTTTCTATCTCACCAGTGAAAAATACAGCACAGAGTCAGTCTTCTGCAATTCTCTATCTTCTAGCAGAAAACACAGAGCTCCTAAGTAGCCAGTACCACCATGGCAACTGTGTTTTTTTTAAAAAAATGGGAACTGTATTTTAAGCCTTGGATAAATCTACTTAATAAAAGAGCTATGACTTTCTCACTGTTCTAAAACACCAGAAGAGCCTGCAGAAGAAAAGTACATGGTTAATATTACTAATTTAAATATACTGAGAACAACAGATAGAAGACAATGGCTTCAAAGGCCACTGCAGCAGTCTCTAACTTCTATCCTGCCATGTCTCAACTAGTAAATGGTCTGGGCATAATTAGTATATGCCAGAAAGAAGCATATGCATGCATTTGTGGTAAACACATGATGATATATACCTAAAGCTGTTTCTTTAAGTACCTGGAAACACTGGGTAGTTTTTCTGCCCTTTAGTTAACATCCTCCAGAAAACTTATACTCTGGGGTTGTAGTCCTATTTATTATATCCTAAATTTTATTCAGATAAAAATATGAGCCACTATTTAATTGCAAGAGTGTATTTCCAAAATAATAATAAAAATTAGATGACCTAACAGTTATAAAAGATGACCGAAGAGACATATTTTAAGAAAATTTAAATGTAGCATTTAAATAAATTATAGCTAACAGAAGAGGGTTATGGAGGCCTTAAATTCTACATTCTCTAAATTCTTAAATTTTTTCAATTTTATGCAGTTTTATTAAAGAGATTGATTTATAATTATTATTTACATTTTATTATATTTATTTTTATTTCTTTTATTTTTTTTAGAGACAGGGTCTTACTTTGTTGCCCAGAGTACAGTGACGTGATCATAGCTCACTGTAACCTCAGATTCCTGGGCTGAAGCAATTATCCTGCCTCAGCCTGCGAAGTAGCTCAGACTATGGGCACATGCCACCATGCCCAGCCAATTCTTTAATTTTTTGTAGAGACAGAGTCTTGTCCAGGCTAGTCTCAAATTCTTGGCCTCAAGTGATCCTCCCGCCTCTGCCTCCCAAGTGCTGGGATTATATGCATGAACCACCACACCTGGCCTACATTTTATTTTAGCCATGTAAATAGTGTCCACGTTTTTCTGGGCCCATAAAGACGTATTTCACTGAATTAGGGTTGCAAAGCTGAAAGAGAAAAAGCCCTCCATCTATTTTTGTCTATTTCATCCTTCCACATTCACAAAGGCTAACTTTATTTATACAAATACCCTTTATGTTAACAGTCTTAGAGAACACAATATAGAAAGTAATACTGTAATCAAAAAATCTATGTATTAATAGATATTTATTTCAGGTAGAAATATTGCTTTTTATGTAAGGCTCAGAAATAATTTTGAACCTTTGGAAACATGATAATTTGCATGATTCTCCTAGATATTCAATGTAATAACTTATCAATATTCAAATTCGTTGTCTTACTACAATGGCTAGACAGCAAAATGAAGAAAAAAATACTGGCAACATTATGATAGATTTTTAGAGTAAGGACTTCAAATAATCACATAGCAAATATTTTAAAGATATAAAAGATTAATGCTCTAAAATCAAAAAAGAAATAAAATATCAAAATTAAGCAGGTGTAGTGGTTCACACCTGTAATCCTAGCTATTCTCCTGCTCAGAGGCAAGAGAATAACTTGAAGCCAGGAGTTAGAGACCAGCCTGGGCAACAGAGCAAGACCCTGTTTTTAAAAAATAAATAAATCAATTTTAAAAAATTAAAATATTACAAATATAAATTAACTTAATAAAGAAAATCAAACTTATTATACTAGAGTCATATATAAAACTTGCACATTAACTATTAATAACAACTTAGAAAGCAAAATCTACCATGGTTGCTGATAATAAGAGATCACAAAGTTTCAAGTTAATCATTAAAAAGTTGTGAGATTTATTTTTGAGCCCTAAAATAGTAAAGTATACTTAAGGTATATATAAAGTAGATATATTACATATATCTTTAAAAGTATGCATATTTTACATTTACCTTAAAAATATATCATAAAAGAACTTAGAAATTAAATACACTGTTGGATTTAAGATAAATAATTCATATTTTAAAATGTAAAATAAAATTCTCTACATTACATACCTCTAAATTATGATCTGTAGGTGATTTCATTTTAAACATGAATATATGCTAAATATACACAAGAAACACTTTTTTTCTTAAAGATTATAGAGTTGTTCTTACCCAACATCTGTTTTATTCTGAATAACATTGATTTCTTCTGGACCTAGCTCTGGGATCCATTTCTCTATTTCTTCTGTCCAAGGGTACCTCAGAGATGAAGGGACCACTATTAAAAGAGGCCATTCCTCTTTATAGAAGTAAGCAATTGCAATTGCCTGGATTGTCTTTCCTAGACCCATCTAAATCAAAAATAAATAAATACTTGTTAAAAATAAAGCCTAAAATATTTTTAAATAAAATAAATAATATAAATACTAAATATTTCAGTCAAAATAATTTGCCAATGTAAAATCACTTGGATTACACAGTTAATAAAAAGTTTGAGATTACAGGACCTATGAAATTAAGTAAATTATATTATGTTCAAACCATTTGTGATTGAACTTGAGAAAAAAAAGACACCTAAGTTTAAATAGTAGTTATATTGATTTTATATAACATAGTTTTATAAAAGGTATGTAACCATTTATAGTTTATCCGCTTAACACAGTAGTAAATGCCTTACCTATATAGCACAAAATCATTCTATTTTAAAACTAGAATAAGGCTTGAGTAATGCACATTTTACAAAAGAAGAAGTAGGCACAGAAGTTAAATTATTTAAATCATAGCTAACTGAAGCAAAACTAGTATGAGATCCCAGGTCTCTGTTATCCTCCCACTTGATTGTTTTCACACTACTAAACTGTCTTCTCTCTAAGCTATTCCCATTTAAAAAGCAGTTACTAAATAAATGTTTTGTTCATAATGGCTATAAACTGAAGACAACTCAAATGTGTTTCAAACTGTAGTATAACCATAAAACAGAATACTATTCAGCAATAAAAAAGAGCAAACTTGTGAAAACATGAATAAATCTAAAATGCATTTTGCTAAATGAAAGAAGCCAGATTTTAAAGCTACATACCATTAATATATGATTCCATTTATATGTCATTCTGGAAAAAGTAAAAGAATAGGGACTGATAGCAGATCAGTGGTGGCCAGGGGCTGGAGGTGGAGAGGGGAACAGTAGGCAGGAACTTTGGGGGATGGAGTTGGTCTATCTTGATTTTAGTAGCAATTATATGACTGTGTGCATTTGTCACAACTCATAGAATTGTATACTAAAAATGGGTGAATTTACTCAAAAGTGTGAATTATATCTCAATAATCCTTACTTTTTTAAAAAAAGTAATTATTAATACTATAGCAAACAATGAGAAAGAAAAAGACTAAGACATAGATGGGCCCTACTTACCAGACTATCAAAAGGAAAAAAGATAGACATAGAAACCTAAGACAATGAATGTTAAATGATGAAAGAAATTAAAGAAAAGAAAAAGGAGGTTTTGAAGTCTCCATTGACAAAACCTCATTTTGTTTACGTATTTTTATTAAAAACAAAAAAGCAAACTTAGAATAATTCAAGCAAAGTTACATTTATACAAATCAAACTTAAAATAAAATGAGAAATAGTACAATTTGCTTAAGAAAATGTTCTTTGAAATCAAGAAAAGACTAGCCAAGGTAAACATAGCAAACTGAATTTAGGAAGTGATTGTGTTTTCAACCTAGCATATATTAATAGTAAGTGCTGAGGTATTATTTGAATTCATAAGTGAATGAATGACTCACTCCCTAAAATAGGTAAGACCCAGAAGCAGAAAAGTTGTTTGCAGTTTTAAAAAGGGAGAGGGAGGTAACAGAAAAGTTTTTAGTCCAAGACAGCAGTAATAATAGTCACCATTTCAAAATTTTGAGCCACATAACGTGCAAGCATATAGAAGCAAAGCTAAGTCTAAAAGCTTTTGATATTGAAACAAGATCCAGTTGAAGATAAAAATTATTTTCTACCTAGTTCTTTTTTTTTTTTTGAGACACAGTCTCATTCTGTTGCCCTGGCTAGAGTGCCATGGCATCAGCCTAGCTCACAGCAACCTCAGACTCCTGGGCTCAGGTGATCCTCCTGCCTCAGCCTCCCGGGTAGCTGGGACTACAGGCATGCACTAGCATGCCCAGCTAATTTTTTTTCTATATATTTTTAGTTGGCCAATTCATTTCTTTCTATTTTAGTAGAGATGGGGTCTCGCTCTTGTTCAGGCTGGTTTCGAACTCCTGACCTTGAGCGATCCACCCACCTCGGCCTCCCAAAGTGCTAGGATTACATGCGTGAGCCACAGCGCCTGGCCTCTACCTAGTCTTTTAAGAATAAAATTGAGGTTAACTTAGGCAAGGCTTGGTAACAGGTGCGTTAGAGATAGATGCACATAGAACCCACATATTTTACTGTAACATTAAATAATTTAACACCTTAATATCCTATAGATCTTTCCAAGGAATAGCATATAACCCAATCTTTAGGCGTATATATTCAAATGCAAAATTTACCTAATGGTAGTTGACACCGATCTAAGAGTAAATAACAAAAGTTTATATAACTTGGTTTTGTAAACATGAAATAAAGAGCAATTATATACCAATATACGGTGTAATAACTGGTATGTTTCTCTTTCCTTAAAGACCTCCAATTCTTATACCTGAAATCACTCAAACATCTCTGAATTCTGGGACCAACTTGGCTCCAAGAGAATAGAAATTTAATAATTACAGATCTTTACCTGGCTAGAATTCATGAGTATTGCTGCTTCCCTACCTCAACAACTCTAACCATAAACACAGTTCTAGGAACTTAGACATGCCCTTAGTTTTTGTGTGTAAACTGTATCACTAACTTTATGCTACAGTTTTGAGTCCCTGTTTTTTTGTTTCTTGCCATGGTTTCATAACCTGTTTTCTTAATTTCAATTTCTCTGGAAATAGGGGTCTGGTTTGCTTCCCTAATTTTCTGGGAAGTAGAATTCTCTCTCTGTGATCCAGATTCTATCAATATGCCCTTATCTGCTTGAAGCTAAATTTACTTGGTCCCAATCACCTGTCTACCTATAATTTTGTGCACTTCATGTAGTCTGTCTAACAGTGTTCTGTGTTGGTCTGCCAGGCACCCCCTCTTCCAAAGACCACCACTTATCAAAATTTCCTAATATTGCCTGCTAAGAGCAGGGATATATGTCTTCAATAGGAATATGTGGAAATGGGACTTGAAACAACAGGTAGAACAAAAGACAAAATTTCAGTTAGGAGGAATAAGTTCAAGAGATCTGCTGTGCAACATGGTGATTACAGTTAATAACAATGTATTATGTTCTTGAAAATTGCTAAGAGAGATTTTAATTGTTCTCATCACAAAAAAATAAGCATGTAAGGTAATATGTTATTTAGCTCAATTTAGCCATTCCACAACATATACTTATTTCAAAACAACATGCTGTACATCATAAATATATATAATTTTTGTTTGTCAAATAAATAAATGTTTTCCACCATGAGTTGATTTCTGTGAGAGGTGAAAATTTGGGATCCTGTTTCAGTCTTCTACATGTGGCTATCTAGTTTTCTCAGAACTATTTATTGAATAAGGATTCTTTTCCCCAGTTTATGTTTTTGTCTGCTTTGTCAAAGATTAGATGGCTATATGAGGATGATTTTACATCTGGATTCTCAGTTCTGTTCCATTGGTCGATGTTTCTGTTCTTGTGTGAGTGCCACGCTGTTTTAGTTACCATAGCCTTGTAGTATAGCTTAAAGTCTGATAAATTGATACCTCCCAATTTGTTCTTTTTGCTTAAGATTCCTTTGCTATACGGGGTCCTCTCTGATTCCAAAGGATGCGTAGAATTATTTTTTCTAGATTTGTGAAAAATGATGTTGGTATATTAATAGGGATTGCATGGAATTTATAGATCACTTTGAGTAGTATAGACATTTTAACGATGTTGATTCTGCCAACCCATGAACATGGTATGGTTTTCCACCAGTTTACCTCCCTGCTATTTCCTTCCTCAGTGTTTCATAGTTCTCTCTGTAGAGGTCTTTTACCTCCTTAGTTAAATATATTCCTAAGTATTTTATTTTCTTTGTTGCTACTATGAAGAGTATTGAGTGTTTGATTTGGTTCTCAGTTTGACTGCTGTTGGCGTATAGGAATGCTACTGATTTCTGTACATTGATTTTGTAGCCTAAGGCTTTGCTGAATCTGTTTATCAATTCCACTAGTCTCATGGCAGAATCTTTGGGGTTTTCTAGATATAAGATCATATCAACAGCAAAGAGTGATAGTTTGACCCCTTTTGCCCCCATTTGGATGTCCTTGATTTCCTTCTCTTGTCTGATTGCTCTGGCTAGGACTTCCAGCACTAAGTTGAATAGAAGCAGTGATAGAGGGCAACCTTGTTGGGTTTCAGTTCTAAGTGGGAATGTTTTCAATTTTTCCCTATTCAATATGATGCTGGCCGCGGATTTGTCATATATGGCTTACATCATTTTTAGGTGAGTCCACTCTATGCCTATTTTGTTAAGCATTCTTAACATAAAAGGGTGCTGAAAGCTTCTGCACAGCCAAGGAAACTATCACTAGAGCAAACAGACAACCTACAGAATGGGAGAAAATATTCGCATGTTACACACCCGATAAAGGGCTAATTAGAATCTATATAGAACTCAGAAAAATCAGCAAGAAAAATCAAACAACCCTATCAATAAGTGGGCAAAGGACATGAACAGAAACTTTTCAAAAGAAGATAGACTAATGGCTAACAAACAAATGAAAAAATGCTCAATATCTCTAATTATCAGCAAAATGCAAATCAAAACTACAATGAGATACCACTTATCTCCAGTGAGAACAGCCTTTATCACAAAGTCCCAAAACAATAAATGTTGGTTTAGATGCGGAGAGACAGGAACATTCATACACTGCTGGTGGGAATGCAAACTAATACAACCTCTGTGGAAAGTAATATGGAGCTACCTCAAAGAGCTATAAGTAGAACTACTATTTGATCCAGCAATCCCATTACTGGGTGTCTACCCAAAGGAAAAAAAGACATTCTATAATTCTATAAAGAAGACATTTGCACTAGAATGTTTACAGCAGCACAATTCATAATTGCAAAGATGTGAAAACAACCCAAGTGCCCATTAACACATGAGTGGATTAATAAAATGTGGTATATGTATACCATGGAGTTCTACTCAGCCACAAAAAACAATGGTGATCTAGCACCTCTTGTATTATCCTGGATAGAACTGGAGCCCATTCTACTAAGAGAAGTAACAGAAGAATGGAAAAACAGGCATCACATGTACTCACCATCAAACTGGTATTAATAGATCAACACTTAAGTGCATATATAGTAGTAATATTCATTAGGTGCTGAGCAGATGGGATGGGGGAGGAGAGAATAGGTATATACACACCTACAAACAGTGCTATGCACTGTTTGGGAGACGGACACTCTTGCAGCTCTGACTCAGGTAGGGCAAAGGCAATATATGTAACCTAAACATTTGTACCCCTGTAATATGCTAAAATAAAAAAAAAATTTTTAAATTACCAACTTAACCATTTTTAAGGGTTCAGTTCTGTGGCATTAAGTACCTTCACATTGTTATGCAACCATCACACCATCCATCTCCAGAATTTTTTCATCTCCCCAAACTGAAATTCTGTCCCCATTGAACAATAACTCCCCATTCTCCCCTTCCCCAGCCCCTGGTAGCTTCTGCTTTCTGTCTGTTTGAATTTGACTACTACAGGTGGAATATCATATAAGTGGAATTACCACCCTGTCATATAATTCAACTCTTTACAAGTCTATCTCCCTCTATAAACTGGGAGGTTCTTGACCTTAGAGACTCTTTTTTATTCATCTTTGAATTCTCAATATCCCTCACAGCATCTGGCATAAAATAGATTTCCAATAAATGTTCAATGAATGAATGAATGTATGAATGCAGTTATCATGGTCAAAAATAAATAAATGTTTTTTCTAAAAAGAAAAAGAGAATCAGAAAAAGAGAAGCTTTGTGTTCAGGACAGGGGAAAAAAGAGTAACTGGTATAAGTAAGAATAAGAATAATCCTGATATGCTGGGAAGCTGATTTGATTAGAAGTTTGAATATTTGTGTCTTTCAGTTCCCTAACACTGTCTTCTTATATCTAATGTGCTATCAAATCTACTAAATAAGTTAATTCCAGATGTTATTTTTCAGTTCTAAAATGTCCATTAGATTCTATTTTAAAATTTTTACGATTCTTTTTAATAGATTAAAATCGTTATTGAAGTTTTCCATCTTTTTATCTCTTTTGTCCGCCTTTTCCTTGACCAGCATAATTATAGTTATTTTAAAGTCCCTCCCTGTAACACCAACATTTATGGTCTCTTTTTATTTCCTTTTCTTCCTGTTTTCCTAGTATCCCTTATATATTCTGATTTAATACCAGATACCATGGATGAAAAAAATTATAGAAGCTTTGGATGATGTTATCTCCCTCCAAGAGGGGTTAGGTTAAGGTTTCTTTTGGCAGGCAGGTAACAGCAGATACCTCATTCCTTTTAAGACTTGGTTTTAGGCTTTTTAAGGGCATGTTTATTTCAGTTTGGCCCTTATTCCCAGGGCCTGGTATTTATTACTAGAAGGTGGCCCTTCTGAGGGTCAGCAGAAGTCCAGGCAGAGTATTTATAAAGAAACTTCTACCACAACAACGCTCAACTTCCATATCTGTCTTCTTACCACAATACTGTTAAAATCTTGGCTTAGTTCTTTATCCTCCCAACTCTAAATTTCTGTTGGGTTTCCTGGGGTCTCATTCTGTGCATATACAATTTAGGAGATGGCCAATGACTTGAGGGTAATGTGTATGCAGGTTTTTGGAGTCTTTCTCTCAAGCTTCCTCCTCTTTGAGACTTCATGTCTCAATGGAACAATGAATAGTTTAGCAGCTAGACAAAACAGTCTCTGATAGAAACAGGTATAAGCAGCCTATCTGAGCTATGTTGCTTATGGCTTTAAGAAGAAAAAGAATTAAACATTCAGTGATAAATGTAGGCAGCTGTACAAGAAAAGAAGACAAATTTGGAGAGTTATGAATCTACTATTTTTTTAGGTTTGGTAAATTCTAACGTTTTCTTTCCATTTCCAGCTATTTTATCACACTCTTTCCTTATAACTTCAAAAGTGACTGTCTTTTAAGAACTAAACTATTAAAACTTAAAACAACTATGTATTAATTAAGAAATGGTGCTCAAGTATGGTTCCTAAGTTAAGAAGTCTCCTAAAAGGATAAGGCTAGCTAAGGAGATGATGTGTTGAATATAAGAGTAACCAATGAAAACAAACAAAAGGATATAAGCAAATGGAGACTCTGACTCCATTTTTGATATTTAAGTGCTGACAGCTTTCAAGCTCCCTTATACTTTTGCCCTAATTTTGGGTAAGCAGGTAAGAAAGTGTGACTGTTAGTTCCTTTGGCACTGTTTGGAATTCAAGCCATGCAAGTCCTGGCCCTGGTCCACGTGGTAAGAACCCTCATCTTAGCCCCACCCTATAAACCCAGTAACAGACCAAGCCAGTCTCTTTTCCTTGTTTTTTCAAGCCATTTTCATATCTATTTGGAAGCTTTCCTTGCTCTCCCCACATAACCTTATTATGCAGGTAATAAATCTTTTCATACCCTCATAATGTCTGTGTAGCATCATTAGCCTTGATATCCAAACCAAATTTTGGTTGGAAAGGTCCATTTTGCCTATTTAGGGTGACCATAACAAAGGGAAAGCCATCTTACAAAATATGTTAATAAACTGGCATTGTGTTTTATGAAAGAATTTCCTTGAGCTTTGTTAGCTAGAGTGAAAACTTTCAGAATTTGATCAACTTGGCATCACTGAAAAGAATGAATTTCTTCATCTGCCCATTTCTTAATCTACCTGAAGATAATATGCTATATCACTAGAGAATTCATTTAAAAAAATGACACTCAGTTTTTATCTAGTTATTTTTCCTGGATAATCCCAAACCTTTTATTCAGCATCTTTTTAGTTTAAAGGTCATGTAGTTAAATGACCACAAGTGATTCCTGGAATTTAGAAAGATATTTATCAATACAAAGTAAAACACTTGGTCACTAACTTTCTTTCTTAGCTATTTATTGTTGGTTGTTCATTTTTGGGCCATCACCAAATAGAAGAAAAAGTTTAATGGGACAGACTAAAACATGACACAGCTCCAAACTAGAAAATAAAGGTATATTAGTGAAATCTCATGCTCCCATTAAAGAAAGGAATGATGATATAGCACAGGATAACTGAGATCTAGATAAAATTTGTAAACAGAAAGGTTATAGTCCAGGACCATTTTTTCCCTGAAAACAAACTTTTAAAAGATGTACTTATTTCAGTATTTTGAGAAGAATTTAAAATAGTATAACGTTCAATTATAAAAACAATAAAACACTTCAAGTAATTTAGGTATACAAAAATAACCACACTCAATAGGTAGGTGGTTCAAAGCCCTCGTCTCTAACTACAATGGAATTTGTTCAAGTGGAACTCTCTAATGTTTCATCACAATTAAGGTGAAATCACTGATTAAGAACCAAAGCCTTGACTCAATAATAGTACGAATGTCTAGGTAGGTACATAAGAAGAATTAAATAGAACATGTTAACTCCAAGAATACATTTTGTCAATGTTTTTAAAATTGTAAATCACTATTTTACTTAGGAGAATGATTTTAGGTTTTCTAAATGTTTTATTCCATAAAATTATGAAGAGCAATTTAACAACAATGATCCTGACACAGAATTTCAGTTTCAATTTTTTGTATTGTGATTGCTGTTACATAGCAATTGATATATATACGTATTATAAAAGATGCCAGCTAATGAAAACTTTTGGAAACTGGAAATTTTTCAAGTTTTAAAGTTACAAGCAGTTTGTTCCTTTTAGGGTAGATATATGGGTTTGTCTTTAAAATCAGTGGCCTATTGTTCTAGAACAGACTCCTCTGAAGAACTCCTTTTAGGTATGCAGATTTAAAATCTCAGTGAGGATCTAAATTAAGTAAGGAAACCCAGAAAGGGCAATACCAGACTGAAATCCTAGGTTCTATTATTTATTATTGTTAAGGGTGGTTGTTTATTTTAGCAGAAGCATTTCCTTTTTCTTATAAATTAAGTTATAATTTTCTTTCCAATAGGGAGTTTTAGATGGTATGTGTGAAAATTATTGTTTGTTCTTATAATAGGGTATGTGTGTATGTTTTATTCATGTGTTCTTGTCTCTTGGGAGACTAGAAGCAAGGAACAGACTATAGGAATATGAATACAGGCCTGATTTTCTCTTTACTCAAGACTGAAGAGGGCACACATTGAGAAATGTACTGCCACACTTTCCTGATGGTTGTCTGATCCCTGTGGGCAGACACAGGCTTTCTCCTGATGAGAATGCAGTGGGATCAGGGGAAGCAAAAAAGATGAACCTTAGAGGGCAGCAGGCTCTAGTTCTTTCTCTAGATACAAGACATTGAATTAGGGATTGGGGCCGAACTCCAATAGGCCTATAGTCCAAAGAAGGGTTTAAAGATACCTACGAGGGGGGCTAGGAAAAACCAAAGTAGGGAGAAGGCTCTGGAAAGGACAGAAAGGCTGGATATGAGCAAATGTCCTTTAAGAATAGCCACTTCTAATAGCAGTTAAATGGCAGGCTTTTAATGCGGTACTTTTGTTCTCCTCAAGTCTCTAGGGAAGTTTTATTAACAATCACAGCTTTACAAATGGGATACAATGTTATCAACAGATAAATCTGAGTAAAAGGCATATGGATGTTCTTGTATTATTCATGTTCTTACAACTCTTCTATAAGTATGAAATAACTTCCAAATAAAAAGCAGAAAGAAAGAAGTTACAGTTCTATAACCTAGTATCAGTTGTGTCTGGAGAAAAGACAGGAGGGCTGTTCTACACTTCAAAAGGAGTGACTAAGAAGAAATGATAGTAAACTATTCCAGATAGCATCAAAAGAAGAAAAATTTCCAAATTCTTCTCAATGTATTTAAAAAAGTCAATATAACATTGATATTAAAACATGAAAAGCAGCACAAAAAATAAAATCAAACTCACATTGATATGAACATTTTAAGCAGATTATTAGAATATTGAATTCAGTAGAACATTAGAAGAATAATATATCATGACCAAGAACAGCTCAAGTCCAAGAATAAACAACATCAGAAAATGTTACTATAATTCATAATATTAACAGATCAAAGGAAAAATGTCATATGATAACCTGTACATGCTGAATAGACAACTAACAAAATCTAGCTTTCATTCCTGATAAAAGGCCTTTTATTACTAACTATTATTAAAAGGATAATCTCTTCTTGCCGGGCGTGGTGGCTCATGCCTGTAATCCTAGCACTCTGGGAGGCCGAGGCGGGTGGATAGCTCAAGGTCAGGAGTTCAAGGCCAGCCTGAGCAAGAGCGAGACCCTGTCTCTACTATAAATAGAAAGAAATTAATTGGACAACTAAAAATATATGTAAAAAATTAGCCGGGCATGGTGGCACATGCCTGTAGTCCCAGCTACTCAGGAGGCTGAGGCAGAAG